>JAGGCA010000542.1:4792-22790 GCA_022876805.1 Osperalycus tenerphagus | reverse complement strand
TCTCTCTCTCTCTAAGTCTCTTTTCCTTGCTTCTCTTTCACGCTATCTCCTCGCTCGCTGCATGTTAAGTTATAGTAGTTATCTGTTCGTTTTTAACTCGATTCACTTGACTTTCAGATCTTCTGCTTACAGCTCGTCGACGAAGAGCACCATCTCACCGCTGCCAGTCGTCAATCGAGCTTTTCCGCGCGGGACGGCCAATCGGAGCACATTTCACAGCGGACAGACGAGAGAGCGGCGCCAGCCAACCACTTTCAATGGTCCGGGCACAGCGCCATTGCAGACGCAAGACACATCATCTGTACCACAATCACGTCAATCGTTTTTTAGCAAATTATCATCTAAGTTTAGCAAAAGGTGAGTAGGACAGAACCTGATGGATGACTCTGTTGTAACGTGTCTAACGCGCGACTCTTGTTTCCATTCAGGACAATGAACGACGACCAGACGAAGCCGCGTTCACTCAGGTTTACGTGGAGCATGAAGACGACGTCGTCGCGCGACCCGAACGAGATAATGCAAGAAATTCGTAAAGTGTTGGACAAGAACAATTGTGATTACGAACAGCGCGAGAAGTTCCTGCTACTGTGCGTGCACGGTGACCCGAACAACGACTCGCTGGTGCAGTGGGAGATCGAAGTGTGCAAACTGCCCAGACTGTCGCTCAACGGTGTACGATTTAAACGCATCTCGGGCACGTCGATCGGCTTCAAGAACATCGCATCGAAGATAGCCAACGACCTCAAACTATGACGTATTTATTGAATAGCCAGCGAAACGGAGCTGAGAATGTGAAACGGTGAACGGTGAACGTAAACGGGCTCGCGAAACGCGACCGCGAGCGTGAGATCGCGGACACGTGCTCGACATCAGTGTGCGTTGTGACAACTCATCGTCGTAAAAAAGTCATCATCATTGTGTCATCATCATCCCGAGAATCGAATCGAATTCATGATTACCACGATCGCGCCCATCACCAAAATCTGAAATGAAACGAATCAAATCAACGATTAACTGTCGTGTTGTTGATGTTGCCAAAATTGAAGAATTGGATTGGGAAGAATTGAGCGTCGTCATTCCGCGCTCCGGAACAACTCTCGCGACTCAACAGAACGCGAACATTGTTGGAAAAGCGTCAACGTAGCACATCACCCGTGGTTCTTTCAGTGATCGATTAATTTATAAAAAAATATGTGAGCAAATTAATGAAATTGTGCATCGCGAAATTTATTTTCATGAACGAGACTATATATAAGATGAGTAACGAGGGCGATGAAATACGCGATGACGGAGTGGAGAAGCAGTTGCAAGTCGAGTGCCGATACTGTCGTGGGAACGCTGATGGAGAGAAGAACATGACAAGGATGCAGATGACAAGTGTCGAGTGTGATGCTCGATGCACATCTGTGGAATGAAGGTCAATTAACTGGGATTAAACTCGGTTGATTTAATCAACTTGATTAACAAAAATGCATCGCCGATCAGCGTCGAACGTTGCGTGTGTACAGACGAAGCCTAACCGAACACTGAATTAATGCGTTCTGGTTTTAATTTGGATGCTCAACGACACTTTTATTTGTTGCCTGTAATAAGTTATCTTTTCAAGACTCTCGGCGGTGATTGGGATGATTATCAGTGTTATATTGCGAATCGACCATCAAATTAACTTTATTTGTTTCCCTTTTTAGAAAGAGAGTAAAAATTGATAAAAAGTTGCGGAAAGTACTCCAGACTGCTTTGTTAACTTGCGAACTGCATTCTTTCGGAAAATTCATGTCAGCGCGTTGACGCTGATTGGCCACAATATGAGAGCGGCGGCATCTGTTAGCATCTGTTACTTACATTAGTGAGTAATTGCCCGGCTAATGTTCCTTTCCATCAACAGATGTCAGGGAAGAGACAAATTTTGCGCTCTTTTTGCATCTCGAAACTGGAACCATGATCATCTTCCATGGCCAGTGGTTCCTCGTTCACTTTTCTTTGCTCCACAAGAGCCACCACTTTTGACTTCACTCTATTGAGCTTCTTGGTGATTAGAGAGTTGGCAGCATGCGACTTCCGGTACATTTTCTTTATCTGGGCGAGCAGGTCATCCAGTTGTTCAAGTTGATTCAAGTCGCAGGCTTCGAATGCGAGACAAGTGAGCGCCGTCACCAGATAACCACTCGCGAACTCGTTGTTACTGCCAGACTCGAGAATCTTGTTGGCAATTCTGAACGCGAGTACTGCATGACCTCGCAGCGGGACGAGATTCAAGATGAATCTGGCCATGTTATCGAGATCGATCTCTGCCATAAACTCGTCTCCATCGGCAGCTGACGAATGTACAGTTTCGATCGTATCCAGGAAGCACTCTTGGAAAGCATTCAATTGTGGGAATTGTGCCTGGTGCTCGGCGTAACGCGGCAAATAGACACCGATAAAGTGGCGAAGCTCGGATGTGGCCTGCGGGTGGTACCACAGAATGATCAACTTGGAGAGCAGAAGTGGCGAATACAGGCGGCCAAACATGAGCAGTTTGGCGACACCCTCAACGGCGACCTGACGAACAGCATCGGAAACCGATTCAAGGTGGGCGACTAAATGTTTGGTGAGCAAAATCACGAAATCGGGCTCATCGCCCTGGTCAATGTTTTTTCGATTGGCATTCGCATTCTTTTCGAGACTTCCTTCGTCGCTCGAATTCGATTCCCGCGCAACTGACGAGGCAGTAGTTGTGCCGCCGTAATCACTATTCGTGTCTGCCCCATTCCCATCACTCTGGCCATTTGTGTCCGTCTTCTTGGACTCGAATGCAATAAGACTGTGCTGGCAGAGCATATCGAACAAGCCTCTGAGCGCCATGCATTGAACCGCATCGACATCTTTGAGAGAGACCTGAAAACGATGACATAGTCTCTTCGAAATTCTCACACGAAACAATAATCAAGACTGACCTGGACGAGTAACGCCAAATATTGGCGTGCGTACTTCACGCTCAAGTAGCACATCAGACCGAGCATTTTGACTGCCAGTCTTCTAATCCTCGGACACTCAATCATTATTCCTGGAATACAAATTTTCTCGAAATGCGCCTGTAGAACGGGCGTGACAACCTTAAATGTTCCAAATTCGAGACAACCACAGAGGATCTGCAGACACTTGAGCAGTTCGTCCGGATGATCAATGAACACGTCGCTGTTCGAATCGGAGGGCGTCAACGAGACTGTCGAGACATTAATTCTCCTCTCGTGGATGTCTTTCATTTCGGCAGCAATCGCGTCAATCTTGTTCTGCACTTCTTGAGCAGCAGCATACTTTTTAAGCTTGAGGTACTCATCCAACTCGTCCCGCAACTCGTTGATCCTAACAGTTAAAGTAGCGTATCTCATTTCGTATTCTTCCAGCTTCGCTTGGACCTCATGTGCCTGATCGCCGGCCGATTCGCATCTCCCGTCACCACTGTACAAGAGAGAACTGTAAATCTCGTCAACCATCTCGGCAGTCTCGTCAATCAACGTGGCCGAATCTTTGCAAAGGACTCGTGCGAAACACTTCATAAGGATCGCGATGTGGTCGAAGAATTTCGCGCCGAGTCGTCCGTCAAATATCAGACGACGAAGTGTTCCTTTCAGACTTTTCCTGTGATACACAAAACATGTTGAAGCAGACCGCCACTCGAGAAATCTCTTATATACTTCTGTGCCTCGTCGCGAACTTCATAGAGAAGTACAAACTTCATCAGTTCACCGAAAGTGAATTCGTACTCCATGAGATCTTCAGGTGAGATTTCATCAGCTTTATCCACAACACTGTTGGTAAAGCTACGGGAAACAGACCAAGACCAAATTAGTTCATACAACCTAATATATACTTGGGAGTATAGCAAAATGCGTAGAAGCACCAACTTACATTATCCAGTGCAGAAGCATAAATTATCAAAGGATCCGAAATGACAGAGCAGGTGAGTGAAAGCCGAGCATGCAACAAGCGAGTATTCAAAGTGTGACAATTTGTGATATGCTTACCTCTGTATGTAGGAACAAAAGGGAGGTATGTCAGGTACAATGAGATCACTGAGATCCATCAAAGTGAATGATTCCTGATCGTCTGAGTCGTGCAGTGGACACTCGACAATCGTAGTGGTCACAGTAGAGCGGTGAGCGTTGTCGCTTTGTTTCTTCGACTTAACTCGAACACCAGCGATGTGCGCGCTGTTTTCCTGGCAAAACTTGACTAGAACACGCCAGAGAAATGCGTTTTCACTGGTAAGAGGCTCCTTCATGAGCAGTCGCCTTTCGTCAAGGAACTTGTCACGGAAGTCTTCGACAATAATGTGCAACTTGGTTTGATCATCGTCCAACTTCGTATTGAGCGCTTGCTGGAACATGACTTGCAGCATCTTCTCGGCTATATCGACGTCCGACAGGATGTCGAGATAGAAGAGCAGCTTCACGAGATCACTGTCAATCGCATTCACCCAAGCCTGCAGCAGTTTCGTTTCGACGGTCCTGCGAACGGCTGCACTCCGATCGTTGAGCCCGCTCTTCAACAATCTCAGCCTCTGCTCAATGGAGAAACGCTTGATATGAATTTGTTCTGCAATCTTAGTGAAAGCTGTTTTGCGGACAATATCCTTCACGTCGCGTGTCGAGTCAATGATGTCATTAATGGTCGCCTTCGACGGTTCGATTGACTGAATGACAGCTTGACGGACATCGGCATCAGGATCCCACTGAAGATGAAACTGAAATGCTTTGGTGATGGCATCATTCTCATCGGTCGGTTCTTGGAATCGGTACAGAGCCAAGGCGGCCGCCACGCGCACAGATCCCTGCTTGTCACGAATGCTTTCGAGCAGCCCCTTTTTGAGATTCTCGTAGATATTGCTGTCGATTTCGGTAACAATCGACATGATGAGGCAAACCAGCTTGAGGGCGTTGACGCGACAGTGAGCGAGCTTCGAGTACAGGTATGGAATGATAGCTTCGTCCATCGTCACGTCCAGCAGCGTTTTCTTTTCATCTTCATCGCCGCTCATTTGGCATGGCGTGGCACCATCGTCATCAGAAGAAGCACCATTAGACGAACTCGATGTGTTGCCTCCTCCACTTTTGTGAACCACGAGCGGTTGCGTCAGGAGCGGACCATCCAATGACTGTGTGCCGTTCAGCTGTAACGCACCGTCTCCACCTGTCTCTCCTCCTTGCCCTTCGGGTGTCTGATTAGCGATATGCACCAGGAATTTGGCGCAGAACTTGAGGCTGGCTTTCGTGTAAGGAGACGTCGGTTCGGGAGATTGCATCGCGAATTTGACGTTGCGCACCAGTTCACTTGTGAACTCATCGCGATCCTGCCGCAGACGAGATTGAATGACAACACGTGCAGGTTATAACAGAGTGCGGCTGGCCAGTCACTCACCCATTTTATGTACATCTCCTTCAACATCTTCATGGTCCTCGTGTGCCGTCCTGATTGTTGCGTCCAGTTGAATAACTCGCGCATCTTCTCGACCCCTCCTCTCGTTGCCGTCATCTCGCGATCTCCGATCGTCCCTCAATTGCAGTGTCCCATCAATTAGGTTGTAGCGAGGAAATTTGTGTAAAATTGGCCGGAGAGAGCCATAAAGAGACCTGGGAAATTGACGAGACGAGATTTATCGGTGACACGCGTGGAGATTCGAAACGTACGAAGCACGAGAACGCATAACGTGAGTGGCCGTTCACTCAACTGCCCTGACAACACCTCACAAGACGTGCATTTCATCTTTTTATTCAGAGCAGTAACAAACTCGACAAATTTCCGGCATTTGCCGTTATTTTCACGTTGCTTCTTCGACGCCGTCTCCATTCGTTGAAATGATTTTTCGATTACTCAATTGGTCACATTGTGCTTGTCTGGTTGATCACATCTACTGTCACTCTGCAAGGAATTTGGCAGAGAAAAAAAATCAATTTAGATCTCGATCGCTTCTCTGTTACGTTCTGTTCGTCTCGCAGTTGTTATGTAACATGAAATTTGTATGCGCGATGGACGCAATTTGAAAATGCAGTCAAACAACTTTTGCCCGAGTTTGTTTTGTACAGTAGCGCGAGGCTCGAGATGTTAGCAACTTGCAATATTCGACGAAGTGTGTTACTAGTGAGAAGAACGAGAAGTCCACTCATACTATCGTAAAAGTGTGTAACTATGGGCCAGTGTAAAGTTGCGAAGCTTTTCTGGGTTTCGAGGTCTGCTTATTGAGTTCTCCCTGCCTTTGTAAAAATGTTTGGCAATTGATCGACGAGTGAAAGCTCGCACTTTGTGGAACAAAATGAGCGACCCGTAAGACGAGACGATGGTTTACCGCATCATTTTCCGCAAGCTCTCCGTCAAGTGCATCACGATCCTGGTTGTCATATTCATCTTGTCCCTACTCATTTTTTATTCGATCCACATCGATGACAGAGTAACTTTCCGGCGTGATCGCGCTGACCAAAGCGAAAAGGACATCTCGCGAAACTCAACATATCGTCAGACGCTGTTCAAGGCACACAAACCAATTCCCGCTTATGTTGGTAGAGCTCGATGGAAGGTCCTCAAAGGTAAAAGTTAAAAGTTGCGGCGTTCGACATGTAATGTTATGTCTCTGTTAGACGGGACCGTCATTCACATCGGCAAAGCACAATCCACATATCCGTTCGCCAACATCTTGAACAACGAGGATATCTGTGACAATTTCGCTGACAATCGAACCAAAGTGCTCATTATGGTGGAATCGAGGGCCAGAAACTTGGATCAACGCTCGGCCATCCGCGCAACGTGGGCTCTCCGACTTCTGCAGAGCGCTCTCAATTACCGAGTCGTCTTCTTACTAGCGAAAGTTCCGCACTCCGAAGAGGACATCCAGAGCAGGATACTAGTAGAAAATCTAACATATGGTGACATTGTTCAGGACGATTTTGATGAGAACTTTGATAAATTGTCATACAAATCAGTGATGGGTCTCAAATGGATACTTGGCTACTGTTTCATGGCTGACTACATCTTCAAGGTAGTTGATACAAGTATCTACTTATGTAATCTGTTAGCTATGAATGATACTTTCAATTTTCAAGACGGACGATGACATATATATTCACATTCCTAATTTATTGTCACTGCTGAGCACACTGAAGAGGGATGACAACACGATTCTCTGTCACGAGAACAGAGTGCGCACTATTATGCGGCCGACGCCGAGCTCAGATACTCTCGCCAACCCAATACCATCGCCGCTGCAACAGAAACTGTCCAAGTACGAAATCGATCCGAGTGTCCTGCCCGGCAAACTGTACCCGAAATACTGTGGCGGGTTCGGGTAAGGAGAACATTTCTCATATACATACATATAGATACATTCATACATACATATACATAATTTGTCGCATATTACAATTTTTCATGTCAGCTTTTTCACCTAACCCTAACCCTAACCCAACTTTTAGGTACGCGATGCCCATGAAAGTAGCCGACAAGCTGTACGATACGACATCGACAATACCATACTTCTTCATTGAGGATGTCTTCGTAACGGGATTTGCGAGGCAGAAAGCCGGCACCAAGGTGGAGAACACGGACAAAATCAATTTGCGTCCGTTCGTCACGCCGCAACAGGGAATCTGTGCGTTCAAAGACGGCCGCGTCACCAGCCAGGAGATGAGTCCGGCCGACATTCGCGAGGTTTGTGTCCGCAATTCGCCACTTGCAGCGCCCGTCTAATTATTTGTACAAAATTTCCACACAGTTATGGCTGCACATAAACACCAAAGGTTATTTCTGTCCACAGTTGATTGCGGTAAATTAAATGTTATTCCGCAAAATGACAACGAAAAGCAGCTCTTGCGACGAAACACGAGCGGAAAACCGAAATTTGTATGAAGTGGGTACATTACTCGAGATATTTGAATTCGTAATTCTGCAGTTATCAACATGATCCTAATTTCGTATGCGACGTGATTGGTAATGAACGGTGTATAAAACAATTCATGTCATTCGTGTACATCTAACTACATAACTAATCATAATCAGAAAACAGTCAATGTCTAAGCTAGCAATCATGATTGGCTAAAACCATGTAAAACGACAAAAGTAATGAACTCATTAGTTAGCTCGAATCATATCATTAACGGTAATTTCATCGATTCGACATCGAAATGATTCATAATAATAATTAATGTTGTATATGCAAATGTGACCAACATGAAAGTAAATAGATTATATCCAAAGCGCGTCACAGCATGTGTATAAATTAAGTATATGAATTAGGAAATACCGCGAAGGGGAGGGCTAACCGAACAACACCAACACTAACTACTGAATTTACTACTGACCTCATTGACATTAGATATGCAGTTACCGTTCAGAGTGAAAGTGACATACGTGACCGGGTCGATGTCGTACTCGGCCAGCAGTCGCTCGAAGTACGCGGCCAGTCGGCGACCGGTGATGAAGCACTGGGTCGAGCGCGGCCAATAGAACTGGCAGTTCTGCAGCATGAGACACACGTCGTGCACGAACTCCATGTTCGACTGATAGTGGCCCGTATTGAGCCTGCTCGTGATCAGACCGAAATCGATGTACTTCTTGATGAGTTTGTGATAATTTGGTGCCTGTCGATGAGTACGAAACATCATTAGCACGAGCATCAACACGCACGGCACACACAACAGCAAACGCGCAATACGCGCATTAATTAATATACCTCTTTTCTGCTGGGCATCTTCAGGAACGGCCAGCTGTCATCATGCTTCGTCAGTTTCTTGAGAATTTCGTCGCACGTCTTGTAATCGAAGACAAAATGACGGCGACTCGACGCGCGCTTGGCGGCTCCTTTGTTATTGTGTGCGCGCGAATTAACGTCATCTTCAGAGCTGCCTTCTTCGCCGATCAACTTGCCATTCGCGTAGTCGAAGTCGTCGTCGTATTTCGACGTCCGCATCCTCTTCCGCTTCGATCGAATCTCATCCATTTCGTACTCAAAGTCATCGTAGTGCTTCGGCTTCTCTTTGCGCTTCTCGCGTCCACTCCTCGGACTACAATCGATACAGAGCCACTCGACGCCCCGAGGAGATCGCAACAGTGGCGGTTTGCAGCACTCCAAGTGGAACTGCTTCTGGCATATGGTGCACATGATTTGCGAGCCATCGCCCAGACAAGCATCACAGACTTCCGTTTGATGATCTTCGGAATCAGAATCGTTGGGCGACGTCGCTCTACTAATCTCAGCACTTGTGAAGCCGCTGGCCAGCTGTACTGAAGAGGCAGCTTCGTCCTCTTCGTCTTCAGCTTCGTTGTTGGACTCTTCCTCGTTGTCGACACTCGACTGACCATCATCATCTCCATCACTTTCGCTACTCACTTCATCACAGACCTCTTCCACATCTTCGTCTTCTTCATGCATCGAGGGTTGCCTCTTTCTCGGCGAGTTATGCCTGAATTTGGGCTTGCAATCAGCACAGAACCATTCTCCTGGAGGAATATCATCGAGCGGGGGTTTCAGACAGAATGTGTGGTGACCACGATTGCACCCATCACAGAGCAACATGTACTCAGCGTCGCCTTTCCTTCGGCATACTCGACAGTATGCTCTGAGAGCCGACTTGGACCACTGAACGCTTCGTTCCAAGGTGGCGAGATGCACGAACAGCTGCGACAAACTTGTGCTCGACAGCAGGTTCTCCTCCCACCTCTCGAAAGCTCCGTTCTCTTCACCGAGCGGCGACTTCAGGTACTGCTGATGAATGCCATTCGCCAAGTACAGGATTGCCTGAGCAAGGTTCGAAATCACATTGTCACAACCGGTGAACTGGTCATTATCTGTGACGACGTTCTTCCACTTGTCTCGAGAAATTTCCTTCATCAGGCCCAGACCACCACCAGCCAATTTTTCTTCCATTTCCAGAATGAAATCTCTGAGCGCCGTGTTGAGCGCCAGATCAGGTAGCAAATCAGCGTAGGCCGGATTCAGTGATCTTCTATGCATCTGCTCTAATAGTCGCTGAGACTTGCGCACGTCGGGCACCGGTAGTTGCTTGTTGAGCTTGTGAGCAGGGCACTTGGTCACCCACTCAGCGATGACCGGCTTCTCGAGGTCGAGCGTTTCCCGAAACTCAGCCTCTCGAAAACCGCGACGATTGAGCGCCTGAATGAGTGCATCCAATTCTTCTGGTTTGTAGTAAAACGACCACTTGGGTTGGGACGCTTTGCGGGCCGCGCCGTGCACCGCGCACGTCTCTAAGTCGCCGGTGCATCGATCGAGCTCGGTAAGTTGTACTGCTGGAAATTTATTCTTCTCACTTTCATCGCCATTCATGTTATCATGACCGCTGACCGGAGACGACGAGCCAACTTCATTCTCCTTGTCGCTCGTGCTGGACCGATCATCAGGAATCGCTTTTGGAGACTTATTCAGATCAGTATTTTTGTTTAGATGACTTTGATCCATTCTCACGGGTTCAGTGGGAGTTGCTTCTTCTAAACAACTTCCTACAAACCGTTCATCGTGTTCAATGAATAAGCCGGGTAACGAAGTGAACACCCAGTATCGACGAAACGCGCGATCGCGGCCAATTGGTCTCAGTCCGTAGATGGCTTGCGTTTTGCGAATCTGACTTCTCGTTTCTTGTAATTTGCGTTGCAACTCTTCGAACTTCTTTGCTCGCTCTTTCTTGAACTCCTCGACTTGATCGGAAACGATCTGCGACGGTTGAGATCCCTGCTGTTGAGAGTCTTCATTGTTCTCGTCTTCCTTCTCCTTCTTCTGATGGTACGGTCTTCTCACGGCGTGTTCCTTCTCCCACTTAGAGAATGAGATGCTCGCCCACCTCAGTTGCTTGCGCAGCTCGTTCATCTTTTCGAACGCGTCATCCACATAATCTCGACACGAGACGAATGTCAACACTTGATGCATCAGCGCGTGGAGTAGCTTCAGCCGGTCCTTCATGTCCAATTCAAAAATGCTGACTTCAGACAGCTTCTTGACCAGCTCGGGATCTTGGATTCGCAACCACAAGCATGGATCTTCACGCGACGTGTACCATCCTCGTTGAATGGTGCGCGGTTTGGGTCCAGCACCAGACGACAAAATGTGAAGCCGGAGAACCTCAGTGAGAGTAAATGAGTCCAATTCGAATTCATTGAGATGAATGCCGTAGTAATGAAGAGGCCAACCGGCTGCCACGTTGGCCGCTTTGACGGCAGCGCGAATGCTCTCATCGCCCTCTTTCTCTTCGTCTTCATTTTCATTCTCATCATCACTCGACTTGTCATCCTTCTTGTCATTCAGATTTGTCGATGACGAGATCTGCGACATCTTCTCCTCTTCGTCTTGCAAGCTGAACACCGTCTTCAGCAGGATGTGCACCACGTCAGCAAACGCACCCTGAATGTCTTTTTCCACAAGAATTCGCTCCATCAGGTCCAGATTGATTCCATGCGGGAATATCTCGTCGAGGGAGAACAATTCTTGAAAGTTGTTGAGAAATTCCATGACGGTGACGGCATCGCCAAATGCCTCGTCGTGTATGTCGCAGTCGAGCGGCGTTGGCGTGGGCAGAGGTTGGAGATCGTCGCACTCGAGGTCGTCTCGCTTTCTATTCCACTCTTGCAAGTACTCATTGATCGCTCGTTTCTCCTCTCTCCTTCTCTGCCGCTCGAGTCTCCGCTGCTCGGCTCTCTGTTTACGTTTTTCTTCTTTCAATTTGTCTCTCTCCTCCGGCGTCATATCAGCATACTTGGGCTTTGGACCAGGTTTTTTCTTTTCTTTCTCCTTTTCTTTCAACTTCTTGTCTTTCTTGCTCTTTCCTTCTTTTCCTTCGCGCTTAACCTTCTTGTTGACGATGACGCTGTTTCCCTCTATTACTTGTTCGGATCCGTTCAACGCTTTGCGAGCCTTCTTCTTGTCCTTGTTAAACGTCTTCACAATCACCGTATCAGAATCGAACTTTGGTTCGGGCCCATCGAATATGTCTTCCCAATTGATCTGGTCTAATGCGAATTGTCGTACAGACGAGGGCTTGACGGTCATCACCTGGAAGCGTTTCGACTGCGTCAAATGCTGCTTCAAAAATAGTCTCATCTTGTCTTTTGAGAGCGTTCCCTTCGATCGAGTCACTCTTTCGGCGCCGACAATCGCCTTGAAACCATTGTTTTTCATGTCGGTAATTTCGTATTTGTACAGTGACGGGTCCACACCAAACGAAACACTTTTCAAGCTATTATTCGGTTGGTCGGATGAATGCAATGACGATGCTTTTATTTCCTCTTCGGAAGGTGCCAGAACCTTGACGATACGGCCTCGAATCCTAAATAAACATGATAACAGAATAGACGGATTGATTAGACGAATCGATTCTGACACGAAAACGAACCAACGAACGCCCAACAACTTACTTTCGATCCCTGATAAACGCGTCGATCTCTTCACCGACAAAATATCGATTGGTGATGAAATTGGTGATCATGTTGCAGATCTCGCCGAACTTGCTCTCGTTGAGGTACCTCAAGAGGAAGAGGACAGGCATCTGCAGTTCGGATGGATACGTATCCAGCATCGATCTGCCCTGCTGTTCGGAATCGAGCGCTTCTTGGTAAGTCAGATTCTGTCGTCCAGTCACTGTGCAGCGCCATACCATGCTGCTGCAGAGGATCACCCTACGAGGCAGATAATTATTAATCGACAACACGACTAGTTTTCAGCATCTACATCAACTGTTGACTGCCATTTCGTGCAGCACCGACATGCTGTCATACCTCTCGAAGTACTCCGAATAGACGGTGAACGCTTCATTGGTGAGTGGCAAATACCAAACGTCCTCGTCGCCATCAAAGTCTGGCGGGAGGACTTTGCGTTCGAAGTGACCGTTTTGCAGGAGAGGCATCGCTGATGGTATCCGTTCGGTGACGGGTCAATGACGATCAAACCGGAGCGTCGATAATGAAGTGGCAACCATGAAGAGTTTGGTCGTTGGTTGTTCGATCGGTGGAACGTCACGAAACTCGACGCTCGATGTCCGTCGCAAGCCGTCGAGATGAGAATCTGATGCGAATGCGTTCGCTTCATGACAATGCGCTCATCACGGACTTGGCGCCATCTAACCGTAGTTGGAGTCGTTCTAGTGAGGATAAATCACGACGCGCCAAATCTCCACGAGTACGAATGCCAGTCAGCGTTTCTTCGTCGTCATTTCCATCAGGAACGTACTTAATTATTGCAGTAATCATATTTGCTGAATTTAAGTAGCAAGTAATTTGACAAGTGCATCCGGACTGAACTGGTGCATGGGACAATGCTGGAGTCCATGAAACAAGAAGCACTTACTAGTGGCCGAAAACGAGATTGACATGTCGCTGTTTTATTGCAATTTAGCACTACAGGAGTTGCTTTCATCGTAATAAAATGACGCAATACAAAAAGAAGACACACACGAAGAAGCACCGCAATGAAAAATTATTGCTAATTCAATTAATTACAGAACGAATACAACAACGGCGGTCATGTTCAAAGTCGTCTCACTTCAGACGTACCATTCTTTCAGGTCTTTCTTCTTTGGCAGTTTGAGAGCTTTTTGATCGAGAGCAGGAGAAGTTCGTGAGGGCGCCCTGCTGATGTGAGTCTGCTGCTGAGCGGCTGCCGTTCCAAGCAGCGGCGGTGTGCCGGACACCGGATGGAACTGGAACTGCAGGCTCTTGCCATCGTCGATCTTGTAGGCCGTGTCGCTCTGGAAGCGCACTTTGATGAACAGAATGATGGGCGCGATGATCACGATGACTATGAGAATGACGGCGATCACACCTATCACCAGAGCCGTTCTGTCTGCCGAGCTCTTCGTGAACGTCGTCGTCGTGACCGGCTTCTGTTCCTTCGTCACGCTTGTCGTGGGCATGACGGGAATCGGCACTGGAACGTAGGTGGGCGGACCGAGTGTTGGTGGCGTTCTCGTTGTTCGTGGGAATGCGGGCGCGATCGACGGCGGCGGGATCGGTTTGCTCGTATAGACAGCCGGCGCTTCGTCGTAGGGAGTTGTTGTTTCAACGCGCGTGTAGAAAGGATGCGATGTCAGGAGGTACGGTGGCGGACTCGGCGGTGTCCACGTCGGAAACACTTTGGCCGTCACCGAAATTTTCGCATCGTAATTGTTCTCTACGGTTCTGCTCTCGTAAGGCTCTCGCTCTCCTGAACCTGACCCATTGACGCAGTCTTCGTCGTCGTCATCACAGATCTTGTCAGATTTGTTGGCATCGTACGAACTGACCGATGGTCGATGGTAAGTCGGCCCGCCGGGTGTCGGTCGCGATGCGGGCACATAAACTGGCGTGATGATGTCATCACCCGAACCTGGTTCCACATTCGGATTGCAGTCTGTTTCGTCATCTTCCCAGCATCCCGAACCGGAACCGGAGCCGCGAGAAATAATAAACTCATCATCGGCATTGTGGGTGTTCGAACTGCTTGGAGGACTCTAGAAAAACATCGAACGAACGTTGACATCAAACAGGAATGTCATGTTCAGAAAGCATAAAACTTACTTGTTCCATCTGCGAATGGGAGTAAACGAAACTGTCGTTGCTGACGCGCGTTCTGTGATCGACTCGCCTCGGGCCGTTAGCGGTTAATAGCAGCTCGACATCACCTTCTCGCGTAATTCGCGGGTCATCTTCTGCAGCGATGTCTAGCAGTCGGCGTCCGTCGAACACCAAACCAGTGAGCATTCCGTTGAACGGTCCGTCGATATAATCACCTATTGCGTATTTATCTTTCTTGCCACCGATTTGAATCGTTGAATGGCTATTGAATACGAGAAGTTGCTTTCCTGGTGGATTTTTCGTGACTACCGGATAGTTGTCGATTTGCAGCGATGAGTTCTGACTCGATCTAATGAATCTTACAGTGTGATAAGCACCGTCATTAACTTTGATACTGTGATCAGTAATCTGAATGTCTTCGGTGCCGAGATTATACGTGGCGATAACACTGCCATTGTTGATCTCTAATTGCATGAAGTCATAGCTGGTGGCACTATCAACTCGCACCATGACCGCGTTCTTCACTGCGGTTCGCATGCCGAGCGCGAGCAAATCGTTCTTCGTGTCCGGTCGTCTGTCGTGCGGAAACGTGAATGTGATGAGTCCGGGTTGGCCTTTGGCGCCGAACTGGAAGGCGACACTCTCTGCAAAAAACGGAAGGACAAGTAATTCTCCAGGGTACGCATATCACCGAAAAATGTTTCGCCTCAGCTAAGAGTTCTATTTACCATCTTCGCAGTTGGAACCAGTAAACGAAGTCATATCACAGTCACACGAGTAGCCGTTCCACTTCTGCACGCAGACACCGCGATTGGCGCACGCTGTGTCGTTGCACTTGAAGATATGTCCGGCACATCCCTCCTCGGTCTCGATGGCCGGAATGAGCGCGTCTTTGATCGGATCAATCAACTTGCCGTTCAGGTGCAGAAATGCAATACATCCCTTGAAACCATTCTTCGACTGTACAACACCGGGCGGGACGTCGTACATCGGGCGCCGAACGCCACCCAGAAATAAAAATCCGTTGAGATTGAAGTGCACATTTGATCCGGAAATGGTGATGGCAGCCGTTTTGTCATCGACGGTGAGAATGTGTCGTCTATCGGACTGGCGAGCGATCGTCACCGAATGCCATCGATTATCGTTGAGGGTGGTCTTGGACGATGAGCGCACTTTGAGCGGACCATCGCCGAGGTTGAACACATAAATGAGGTAGCCGTTAACGAGTTCGACGGCCAGAAAATCGTCGCCGATACCGCCGCTGTAGAGGATGAGCGCGTTCGGTTCCACAGTTTTGAAATAGAACGAGATGTTTAGTGTCGAGTAGGCATTGAATTGCGGCAGACCGACGAAGGAAGTCTTCTCGCGGAACGTGACCGCATTGTGAATGCCGCGATCTCGGTCGCGCTTGCCGTAGTTGACCAGCGACCTGTCACTTTGCAAGTGACCATCTTGAGCATTTGCAACCAGAAAACACGCTGTCCTGACGAGCAGCAGGAGCAGGCAGAGCGAAGTGGACTCCATCACTGACAGCAAGGCGATCAATAATTTCGGGTCGATCAATAATCGCAATCGCAACACGATCTGAGTATTCGCGACGCGGTGCCAAGTCACTCGATGTTGGACTGGAGGCGAGCGCGGAGAGCGAACAGAGAGAGGCAACAAATGAGCGAAAATTGATTGATTTATTAGTAACGGCAAGAATGCCAATAGCATGACTCAAATCACAGATCGAGAGATCAATTCGTAGCATGACGTAATACAGGAAGTACTCGTTATTCGTGTCTTGATCGAAATGCTTCGCTGCATTGCCGATGCTCGCATTCCGAAAGTGTGCGAGGTCCGTGATGGCGAGTGGCACACACAAATTAAGAGTGTCATAGAAAGGAGCGCTGCAAATAAGCAAAGAGCAAAGTTAATGAGAGCAGTGACGAACAAACGCGTAGTGAAGTCGATCATCATTCCGTGCCGTCGTTCCGCTCCGTCGTTGTCTGGCTGTACAAACCGCAGCAGGTTTCTTAAGACCACGACGCGATTGTCTTTTCGCTTTCACGTGTCTCGTTTTCCGGTCACTCGTGTCTGGTTCTGGACGCGTATCGATTTCATTCCGAGGTTCATTTCCCGAGCTTTATTCTGATTTCCGATCATCGATTCCATGCGGTGCCAGACGGCCGGCATTTTCCATTCAAAGTGAACTTGAAAACAATTCTCGGCCAATTATATGATTCACTATAATGTTGTCAATGAAGGCATATACTGATTAAAGAAGTTAACATACGAATAACGATAAGCCAGTATAGTTGCAGTCAATAATTGGTCGATGATTGGCAATAATTACGTTAATTAACCAGTACGTGTCAAATAGTTGATAATTAAGAACAAAATCAAATTACTATTGAATCATCGCTACATGTGATAGACAGGACGAGACCAATGATCTGCGAAACGGATCGCTGACGCAGCACATGAATAACTATACACACAGATACAGAAAGAAAAAGCAAATTGACTTGTTGATTCCGAATCAGTTACCGCGACGAGTTTGTTTTGTGTTCTAATCCGAATTCCGAAAAGCGACGATCGACACACACACGAATCGCGATGATGTACCGTTAATGAGAGAGAAACGGGCAGATATACCGAAATCGCGGAATCGGGACACGTCAGAGATCTTAATAAACCGGTTCACGTCTTGACCCCGATGAAGAATAACTAGCAGAATGGATAAGGCAATGATGTCATTTTCGGACCGATTTCACGACCGAGTGATGAGAGAATGAGTGAGAAAACCGAGAGCGTACACTTACCTCGAGTATCCGCCACGATCGTCGTAGTAGCCACGAGGATACCTTAATAAACAGTAAAGAATGTCTGTCAGCGGACTTGACGGTCCCCTCGAAGCTATTCTCGTCATTACCCTCTGTCCGAGCGTGGAGGAGGTGTTCGGCGGCTATAGTAATCGTCGTAAGAAGGCGGTCGTCGGTAGTAGTAATCGTCTTGCGGTGCTCGTGACGGGTGTGGAGGTGGTGGTGGGACGGGCGCAGGTGGGTACGGACGGCGGTCGTACGGGTCGGGATAGGGTCTCGTGTAGCTCCTGTCATACCCGCGATCATACGTGTACCGCATTGGTCCATATCTGCTGTCCGGGTACCCGCCGCGATTGGTTGGGTACCTGTCGGGATAACCAGCTGGTGGTGGTCCCATGGGGGGACCGCGAGAACGGTTCCTGCGGGACCAAGTCGAACGGATTACTATCAGATTATAGCAAGATCGTAATGAGCATTCATTACGGTAATGACATTACCCCTCATACGAGTTTCGCGGACAATCTTTGGACCAGTGTCCGCTCTTTCCACATCTGTAGCATTGTCCCTTGCCTCCCATCCCAGGTCGAGGGCGCACTTTGCTGTGCGACGCCTCCACCGAGATCTTAACGCCCATGAACTCGCTTCCGTTCAGGAAGTCGATGGCACGC
>JAGGCA010000537.1:12059-35068 GCA_022876805.1 Osperalycus tenerphagus | reverse complement strand
GCTCAGTACGTCGCCTTCAAACAATATCGCATATTTGTCAAAGGTAATTCTAATCATCGATTAGAATCGACACTTTACGTAAACGTATTCTCGCTGATCATTAACGTCATCGTTATGTCCAGATGAACTTGGCTTCACCAACAACAACATGACGCTGATTTGCCTTCATGGTTTCCCGACATCGAGTTACGATTGGCACAAAACGTGGCCTTATTTGCGACGAAACTTTAATCGAGTGATCGCCATCGATTTTCTCGGGTTTGGTTACAGTGACAAACCGGTAATTAACTGATATTCACCGACTAGTGTCACCAAGCATTGTTACCAGCCTGATCGTAAATGTGTCTTGTCATTCGCAGCGTTTTCACTCGTACTCAATCTTCGAACAATCAGATCTCGTTGAATCAGTTCTAAATTATCTGAACGTCACCAAATTAAACATTCTGGCACACGATTATGGGGACACTGTTGCTCAAGAACTCATGGCTAGGCAAATGTACGTGAATGTTACATCGGCATTGTCTTATTTTCACGTACCAGCATCTCTTTATATTTGTCCCCAGTGATGGCACTTTGAGTCCCAGTCTAGTGATCGAATCTATTTGCCTACTTAATGGTGGAATTTTTCCTGGGAAACACCGTCCCAGGCTAATGCAGAAGGTATTCCTCTCGAAGAGCGAGACATCATCGACTGTTTCTACTCAGTATGTGCATTACAGCTATTGCGATACCCGATCATCGGCACAGTCTTTTCGAGACTGGCCAATTACTGGATGTTTTCCTCATCGCTCGGCGAAGTATTTGGTCCGTCCACACAACCGTCCACGTCGGAGTTCTATGACATCTGGTCCATTGCTCGTCACAACGAGGGTTACCGAGTATTTGGTGACATTCTCAACTATATCGATGAGCGAAACCAAAACGAAGATCGATGGGTACGAATAATACAGCTCATTAGCAAAATGTCGAGTAATTAGTGATGATTTTTGAGGTGCATGTCATGATGCTAGAGATGCCAGTTTTGAATCGGGACCCGAAAAGCTCGACACAGACGAGATGTGGAGGTTACCTTTTATTGAAATACGATCTTGTTACAGGTTAGTGCCTTGAGAAGGACAGCCGTACCTCTGCATTTCATCTACGGGCCGCTGGACCCCGTTAATCCGCCACCGTTTCAGCGCCACTACACCGATCTGATTCCGAATCCGAGCATCGACGTGCTTCCAAGCCACGTTTCTCATTATCCGCAACTCGAAGACCCGAAACTTGTGATGGAATCCTACTTAAATTTCTTGAAGAGACGCGGACTGATCTCGCTGATATTTTACCTGAAGTGATTGCAGTTCTTCTGCCACTCAAGTATATCTTCTATTCTTCTACACTTTCTCTATACTTTTGTCAGTTTTGAGCAATCAACGATTTCCAATCATTCATGTTTTCATTGTAATCTCGCAAGTGCCTTGTCTCTACTTCTCTAGTCGTTACTAAGCAACTGTGTGACTCTTACCAAAACATTTTGTACATGACCAAAGTGACCGGAACGAATCTCGTCCTGACCATTGTTCCTCTGCGCCTCTTAATAAACGAAGAGTGTGCATTTCAGTGGTCAGTTTGCAGTTTGGTGTTTGATGTTTGATGCGGATGCGAGAATGGCGACGATCAACTCGAGCTACATTACGACTGCCATCCAACAATACTTTGGCTTGGATGGCGAAATCGACGTGACACGAGATCAAGAGAAGCAGCTGGAAAAGTTTACGCGTGATCCAAATTGTACTTCGCTGGTTGTTCGGCGCGATGAAGAATCGCCAAATCAATTGGTGTTCAAGAGCAAGAGCAAAGAGTTGGCCAGAAAAGGTAGTCATGAGAGCGACGTGGTCGTGTTTGTGAAGTACAAGCAGCGAAATGGATCCGCGAATTCGAGTGGTGATGGAACGAAGCAGGTCATCGTGAACGAATCGCAACTGATTTCCCGATTGCGGTCTCGACTTCATGAAATCGATGGATCTAACTCGAGCGTTCTATTGATGCTGGGTGAACTGCGGAAAGTAGCTGAGATGCAAAGTGTGCTAAATGCGTTGAAGTCCGAACGGAGAGATTTACTCGATAAAGTTGTGAACTGGGCTGAGAGCTGTGCAGAAATTGAGAGCAATCACGAAATGGATCTGGTTGAAAGAATTGGTATACTGAAAGCCAGAGAAGGTAAGTTGCGCGTCGTAATCAAGACGTGTGATGCCGTATTTAGCGATCAACCGAATTATCGATCCACTAAGAGTACGTTAGAACAAATCGCCAAGGAACTCGGTGACGAATCGCTGCGACTGTTTCGTGAATGGCACGAAACGAACAAAGACATCAAACTAGACACAGGGAAACAGTGCATCGAATTAGATCCCAAAACACAGATGCCCAGAGTGACGTTCGATCCACGATTAGTCAAACTATCCCGAGATGCGCGCACTTTAAGATGTCTGGGATTTAGCCTACCATCAGATATCGTTGCTCTCGATGATGGTGTTCGAAAGTATGGTTCGTATGCGCGAGAACTGCGCGAAATCGCCAACTTTTACTGCACTGTCGCCGATCAGATCCTAATATCTCAGCGACCAATGCTCATTGACTCAGCTAAAGCTTTCACATCGCTTCTGGAATCGCGAGAACACATTTCTTGGGATGATGATCCGGCAAGAATACGGACATGGCTGGGAAAGTTGAAGAAGTTTGCTCAAACTTTCTCGATGGAAAATCGGATGCTGAGAAAACAGCACTCGAAAGTGTTGCAGTTGGTTGTGTCTCTGTTTGGCATCCCTCCGTCGAAGTGGAGAACGAAGATGAACGAAGTTCGCAGCATCATTCACGACATCGATTCGCAATACCAGCACACGCAATCTTGGAAGCGTCATTGGGACCATCAGCTCTACAAAATATTCGAGTACCATTTCAACCAAGCGCTCGTCAAATCCAACCAGATCGTTGCTTTTGGCAGTTCTTCTATCGGCTCATCAACGTCTCAACCTGAATCTCTCAGAGTCCAACTAAGTTTCGTTGCCGGACGTGTCGCATTCAAGCCACCCATCGAAGAAATCAAAGCGAAACTCTATGTGCGGATTAAAAAGTTCCTATTGATGCCTGTTCAGTTCCAAGGACTGTCCAGCACTGATAGCACAAAATCGATATTCGGTGCCATTTACTTGCGCAACTTTGCCAACATTCCTCTTCTTTACACGCAAGTTGAAGAAATTCTGCAGGAGTTGGAAAGCGTTCGAAAGAAGTTCACGGAGTGGGCTTCGTTGTATTACGTCATTATTCAAGCGAATGAACATGAAGACCTCGCCGCATTCTTCAGGTGCAAGTCTGTCGATGATTACAAGAACAACTTGAAGCTCATCAAGCAGAAGGCGCAAACGTTCAATAAGGAGTATCTCGAGAACGAGATCATTTGCGAATCCGGCAACATCACCATTAATTTGGTTCCGATTAAGTCGTTCGTAGATTGGTTGTTAATCGAAATAGACAAATTGCTGGTGAGAAGTTTGAAAGCGAAGATCGATAAAGAAATGAAAGAGATCAGAGAAGTTTGTAGGAGTGTTCTCGACAAGATATCGAAGAGACCGGAAAAGATTGAAGAACTGAAGGAAATCGCTCAGATCTTGAATGATGACCTGAAGACTTTGAACACGACTCTGGGTGAACGGTACTCGGAACTCGAAGCCGAAGCTGCATTGATAATGAAGTGGAGTGCCAAAGTAGCACCCGACATTACTGATGTCTCTTCAAAATTTCAAGAGTTTCAACGGGTATTCGACACCAAAGATTCACTAATGGAGTCGTATCGAGATGCTCTTAAATCGCGAACACTGGCAGACGTTACCAACATTAAGGAAGAGATCGAGAACTTCACCACACGCTGGACACGGATGAGCAAAGATTTTAAAGAAGCGAAGGAGGTGGTCAGCGAAATGAGGCTTGAATGTGATTGCCTAGCATCGAAAGCAGAACAGATTATTCAAGGCTGTCAATTCTTCGACTTACCGAAACCGAAAGTCCTCGAACAGTTCCAGGGCGTTGTCGATGAAGTTCGCGATGCTGACGCGAAGTGGAATCTGATTAGCGAATTTGAATCGGGCCTGGAAAATTACTTGGTATGTATTTACAGTCTTTATGTAATTATATACAGTGGAGAGATTTGACATGATTTTTCCGGTAGGATATGGAATGGATCGTGTCGAGAAACAAACTAAGCGCCATTGAGAACTATATGAACAGATGGGAAGAAGACAATCCATCAGCAGGAGCAGTACTGGCGTCTAAAATTCATGAGTGGCGCGAATTAATTGCAATATTGAAACTGTGCCGCGGTGAATGCTTCGCCAAATCTAACTGGGCTGAAATGCTCAGCATGATTGGTTTGGCAAGGATCACTAATTACGAAGCCCTCAAGTTATCTCATCTTGTCAGTGTCAAGCAGGCTCTGCTGGCACATCGCGATGCCATCAAAGAACTCAATTCGAGAGCCGTTGGAGAAATGAGCGTGCGAGAAACCTTCAACGACCTGGACATGTTCGCTGCCAACTCTGTTCTCACTCTCTATCCACACACCACGTCCAACGCGCAAGACATGAAACTGATCAAAGACTGGAGAAACGTCATGAACCAACTCTCTGAAGCAATGCTTTCATTGCAATCAATGAAGAGTTCGGAATTCTTCACGAGCGATCATGCTGAGAGAGGAGCGCTCTGGGAGACCAGGCTTAACGCATTGGACGTCATCGTCGGTCTGCTCAATTCTGTTCAAAGGAAGTGGACCTATTTGGAACCCATCTTTTCAAGAGATCAGCGCTCCATCGTGTTCGCTGATCAGACCTTTAACAAAACGTCCCGAGACTTCATCGACATCATCAAGACGGTTGCTCTTGATCCGCATCTCATTCGTCTGTTGCACATCACTTCATTGGAGACCAAGTTACGAGACATCGATTCCGTTTTTGTCAGCTGCCAGAAGAAATTGATGGTCTTCATGGAACAATCGCGCGACCGATTTCCGCGATTTTACTTTCTGGCTGATGACGATCTGCTATTGATTCTAGCTGGTAAATCAGAAGTGAGCCATGCAAGTCTGCTGAAGAAACTCTTCAATGGAGCCATCGTGAAACTGGTATTCGAGGGTAGTGTGATTAAGTTTGTGCAAAGTCCGGAAGGCGAAGTGGTCATGCTGAAACGAGATGTTGTCGTCGAAAGTGGGAAAGGAGCTGCCATGGAGACTTGGCTTAAGAATCTGGAAGTCGAACTGAAATCAACACTGAAGACAACTTTCTTTGAAGCGCTTTCCATTCACAGCGGCGGTGGTTTAAAGAGCAGTTTCTGGGATTTGCCGTGCCAGATATTGGGTCTCGTATATTGGGTCAAGTTCACTGTCAAAATTGAACAATCGATAAAGCAGCACAGTTTATCTGAATTGAAATCAGAGTTCAGCAAGCAGTTGTCCATGTTGACAAACCAAGACGCTAAAGACGATCAAGTGCTGCGCATTAAAACGAAGTTTTTCATTTTGGTAAGTTTTTTCTATTAATTGCAATTACCAAACCGCCTGAATTGACACTTGATATTTAGACTTTCACTGCTGTAGTGTGATCAACTAATCTGTCAATTGCTCGGGAAGCAATTGAGAGGGTACTTTAAGTTCGGTACTTACCTTGTCGCCAAATTGTGTAGGCGGCAGATAGACAGAAACTGATCATAAAATGATGACGCTATGCTGGTAGTGCAAAATGCAAACGTGGCTAACACCTTAACACCTTAACACCTGAGCTGTTTCGTTCGAGTGTGTTATCGCCGCATTCATGCCATTCACATTTGTTTAAAGCTCGGCTCATCTCGAACGAGTTGTCAGTCGAGCGTTGGAAGCTAATAAAGAGAATTATAGCGAGTTTCTTTCTCTTGTCCTCATTGTCCAGCACTCGAATCTGAACCCAACGAGCCAAAGCCTTACCTGCATGCATAAGGCACAGTTATGTACACAGGTGAATTGCTAATTGCACTTGTCCTGTTTATACGCGCGACGCATGTGGCACAATTAACGTCTCACAATATTACACTATGCATTTGGTGATAATGAATTCCGTTTTGATTGTAGGACACGATCCATTATTTAAGTGTGATAGACGAATTACTGGACGGAGACGTGCAAGACACTGACGACTGGAAATGGCAAAAGCAACTCAGATATTACCCGAACGACAGAGAGAAGCGATTGACTGTCAGTATGGGAAATGCCACTTTCGACTACAGTTTCCAATATTTAGGATGTTCCGCTGGTTCCAAGCTGGTCCACACACCACTCACCGACAAGTGCTACTTGGTCTTGACCCAAGCAATGTCGATGGGAATGGGCGGCAATCCTTATGGGCCAGCGGGCACGGGTAAAACTGAAAGCGTCAAAGCGCTCGGGCAGCATTTGGGACGACAAGTTCTCGTCTTCAACTGTGACGAAGCAATCGATGTCAAAGCGATGACCAGAATCCTGATCGGCATCATCAAGTGCGGCGCGTGGGGCTGCTTCGACGAATTCAATCGCCTACAACTCGACGTCCTGTCGGCGCTATCATCACAGATTCAAGCAATTCAAACAGCTCTGAGAAAGAGATCGAAGAGAGTGACGCTACCTGGTCATGGAGAAGCTGACATTAATGCAGATTCTGCCATATTCATCACTCTGAATCCAGCCGGAAAGCATTACGGTGGACGCAATCGACTTCCTGATAATCTCAAATCATTGTTCTTGCCTGTCGCAATGACTGTGCCCGACAACGCCATCATCTCCAGAGTGCTACTTCTCGCTGAAGGTTTCGACATCAACATGTCACGCGAATTGGGTGAAAAGATCACGACCTGGTTCGATCTGGCTCAAGACTGTATGAGTAATCAGAGGCACTACGATTGGGGTCTGAGAGCCATCAAGACATGTTTGGGTTCCGCCGGAAGAGCACTCAAAGAGAGTCAGGACAAGGATGAAATCAATGTCATTGTCACAACGATGAGAAGACAAGTCAAATCAAAATTGGTTGAGAATGACGAGAGCAGTTTCGAAGCACTTAGCAATGACGTTTTTGGTGACAGGGCTGGGAGCTTGAAGGATGATGGCGCTGGAAGAGGATTGAGAGATGCCGTCGTCAAAGTTATTC
This sequence comes from Osperalycus tenerphagus, assembly GCA_022876805.1. Taxonomy (NCBI): domain Eukaryota; kingdom Metazoa; phylum Arthropoda; class Arachnida; order Sarcoptiformes; family Nematalycidae; genus Osperalycus; species Osperalycus tenerphagus. Next base: position 27,887 of record JAGGCA010000537.1, on the reverse strand, counting down.
AAGAACACGGATTAGTGATGAACGAATCGCAAGCAACGAAAGTTATCGAGCTCGATGAGCAACTGAGATCACGTCTCGGAATTGTGATCTTGGGAGATAGCGGAGTTGGTAAGACGACCGTCTGGAAACTTCTCAAAGATGCTCGTCGGATCTGTGATGGCATCAACACTCACATCGTAATTATCAATCCCAAATCGATGTCACGCTCAAAATTACTCGGGTATGTTGATGAAGATACACGCGAGTGGCACGATGGCTCGATTACGTGCAAATCGCGGGAAATATCGCGCGATGAATCGAGTGACTTCTTCTGGCTAGTGTTCGATGGCGATATTGATCCTGATTGGGTTGAAGCACTGAATTCCGTTCTCGACGACAACAAAGTTCTGACACTACCATCAGGTGAACGAATCGATTTTGATCCATCGAAAGTGAACATAATATTCGAAACGACATCTCTGCAGTTCGCATCGCCAGCCACCATATCACGACTCGGTATGATTTGCGTCAGCGGTGACAAAACGACCGATTATCTCGAGGCGGCAATCAAAATGAATAAATTGCAAATCACGACAGAAGAAGTGATACGAAACATGCCCACTGTCGACAACGTACCGAAAATATCAGTCGCTAAGACCATGCTGAGCCACATTCATTTTGTCGCTTCTCAAGGAAAGAGCATCGAGAGAGCTCTTCCTCGTCTCTCATCCAAATCCGATCTACCGAGTTCCGGAACTTACAAGATGGGCGATCTGATCGTTATTTCGAGTGTGGCGAAAATCATTCAATTACTGTCACCGTGGTATGAATGCTGTGACGCTGTTATGCTTGTCGGTGAAAAAGGCGTCGGCAAAGATGCCATTATTCGTGAAACGTTGCTCAAAAGTGGAGCAATTGTCCAAGTAAATTGCTCGCCAAGTACTAAACCATCGACTCTGATAGCAAAATTGCGATCAAACTGTGCAGTCTTGTCGAGTGGCACGAGCAAGATCATGAAGTCGCAAACTGGTGGCAAATTGATTCTGTATGTCAAGCACTTAGAGCTTCTTCAAGCTGATAAGTGGCAGTCTAAGTTGGTCAATGCGTTTCTCACCACTCTTCTCACCTATCACGGATTCTATGATGAGAATACCTTCGAGTGGATCACTGTCCAGGACGTTCAAGTTGTGACAACTTGCACGAACGCCAAGCACGTCGATTCAAGATTGTTATCGTTGATGCACGTCATCACTGTCCAGATGCCGTCTTTCGATGAAGTAGAAACGATTATGGAACATCGCTGTCCAGTTGATGCTACTTGGAAGCCGTTTTTCGCCCGCACTTTCATCAAAGTAACACGGGAGCTGAGCCGATTCGACAGCAAGGGTCTCGACATTCTCAGGAGTGGCGTCAATATGATCGAGTCACTGCAGCGGTACCCGGAAGTTGATGGCAAAGTTTTGGGTCACGAAGTTCGCCGCGCCTTACAGAGTCAAGTCGACAATTTATCAACACTTGACAGCATCATCGCGATGGCTGTTGGTGATTCTGTCTCAACTAAACCAAGTGATGTTGTTCATATAAGCGTGAGTGGTTCGTCGAAGTTGTCATCTCTCCCTGTTGACCAGTTCTCGACGCTAATTCACAAGAATGTCAATCAGTGGGTGAATGAAACCGAGTTTGCCAGTCCGAGACTTGCCCTAATACCAGAAACGATTTCGCTGTTTACTGAGGTCAACGTGTTCTTGTCCGATAACCAGCCTGGTGTCAAGAGCTTGGTGCTGCTCGGTCAGTCTGGTTGCGGACGAAAACTGGCACTTCGAGTTGTTAACCATGGATTTGGATACGACGTTGTGTGGACACCAAGAACAAAGATGAATGAGAAGCATCTCACGGCGGAATTAAAGAACTTGATTGAGAACGAAGAAGAAGCGCAAGAGAGAAAGATTCTTGTAATAATCGATCAGATTCATTTCAAGTCAATTCCCTGTCTGGAGGAAAAGATTTACAGCATCGTCACCGAGTACAAGGGAAGCGCTATCTTAAAAATTGTCTTGGTCTTCAATTCATTCGACGGTTCGAGCTACTTGATGTGGAGTAGAGTTGCTCACATCTATCAAGTGCCGCGGTGGTCACAAGAGAGCCTCCTTCAACTGCCAAAGATGATGTACCGTGACAGTGATGTGGTCGATGACAAATTCACTTCAGTATTTCACAAGATATACGCAATATTTGCCAGCCCCTCGTCGACTCCTCGTCGTTTTCTCGCGTTCGTCGATCTCTTTTTCACCATGATGACGAACAAGAAAACAGAAATAGAGAAACGTCGTCAGCATTTGCAGCGCGGTGTGGCCAAACTCGATGAGGCAAGCCAAGAAGTTGAGGCATTGAAAGACGAAGCGAATCAGCAGAAGGAACAACTGGCAGAGAAGCGAAGAGAAGCTGACAATGCCCTCAATTTGATCACTTGTTCGATGCACGGAGCCGAGGATCAAAAGGTTGAACTGGAGGAGATCAAGGCACGAACGGAGAAGGAAACGGCCAGACTCAAGCAGCGAAAGAAAGAGATCGACGCCGAACTCCGTCAAATCGAACCGACATTGCAAGCGGCTAAGGACGCTGTTGGTGGCATCAGGAGTGAATCACTCTCCGAGATCAGGTCATTGAGAGCACCACCAGAAGTGATCAGAGACATCTTGGAAGGTGTTTTGCGTTTGATGGGCGTTAATGATACGTCTTGGGTATCAATGAAATCGTTCCTGTCACGACGCGGCGTCAAAGACGAGATAATGAATTTTGATGCTCGTAAAATCATGCCAGAAATGCGCGTTAAGGTGGAACAGTTGATGCAAAACAAGAGTGAAAGTTTCACCGAAAGACAAGCGAAACGAGCTTCGGCGGCCGCCGCCCCACTGGCCGATTGGGTTCGAGCCAATGTCGCCTACTCGAAAGTATTGCACAAGATCAAGCCGCTCGAAGACGAACAGAATCGACTCGAATCCGGCCTCAGATCAGCGATGTCAAGAATGAACAATCTGAGCAGTCAATTGGCGGGCGTCGAAACGGAAGTAAGCACGCTGAGAGACCGATTAAATCAAGTGACTGTTGAAGCGGCCCAAATTGAAGTTAATCTGAAGAAGACATCGCAGGTGCTTGCACAAAGCGAAGCACTCATTGGCGACTTGAGTGCCGAGTTTACCAGGTGGAAGCAACAAATGTCCGAAATTGATGCTGCCCTCAAATCCCTTGCTGTCAATTCCGTGGCTGCGGCCGCCTATGTCACTTTCACAGGACATCAACAATCAAGTGAGAAAAGACGCCAAAAACTGGCCAACATTTGTGAGCTACTTAATCTCAAAGAATTTGATATCGCCAAATTCCTCGATTGCGAATCAGAAGAAGACGCATTCACCAAGTTCCCATCAAATTACTTAACGCCGCTACTCGTAGATCCGGCACGAAAAGCCGTCTCGAAATTCGATAATTGTGAAATTGTCGACATGCGAAGCAGGGACTGGTTAAAAGTACTCGAACTAAGTTTGCGGTTCGGTCGCGTCGTCGTCATCAATGGCTTCTACCGAATTGATCTCGCTCTAGTCTCGATTCTACGCCACGAAATTTACGGAAGTGCCGATACACGAAACTGGATTTATATCGGTGAGAAACGCGTTGACTATAATCCCAACTTCAGAGTGTATCTGATTACGCAAGATCTTCATGCCGATTATATCGAGAATGCCTTGTTCAACACAATTAATTTAGCACCGAACGAGAGCAGCATCACCTCAATGCTGCTCAGTCTAATCATTCAGATTCGCAGACCCGAGCTCGAAGAGCGTAAATCCGATCTCGAGAAGAAGAAGAAATCTTTGGCGAAGCAGTTGCTGGACCTCGAATCGCAACTACTCGAAAAACTCACTCTCTCTACAGGAAATTTAATTAATGACAATGATTTGGTGCAGAGCTTGAAGGAGATAAAGAAGTCAGCCAAGCAAGTTCAAGATTCGCTGCACGAGTCCGAGCGACTGACCGACGATCTGAATCGTGAACGAGCACAATACGAGGACTTGGCTAATTTTGGTTCGCAAATCTACTTTCTGGTTCGCGAACTCGTCCAGCTCAATTCAATGTACAGATTCGGTATCGAGGAATTCGAGCAAGTCGTTACGGATTCACTTAAATCGCATCCAAACTTGTCGCGTGGGCAGCTTCTGCAAGCAATTTACAGCTACATTTCTCGTGGCCTGTTCCATGAAGACAACTCCATCTTGAAGAAGTTCCTGCAAAATCGATGTCGTGATGATCAGCAGCATTTATCTGTCGACGAGAATTCATCACTGCGAGATTTTATGAAAGATGCCGTAACTAAAAGCGTTAAGGTGGTGCTCCTAATGACCAAAGCGGGAAGTGATCCGTCAGGTGAGATACAAGACTGCGCTTCGGAGATGGGCATCGATAATCTGATGATGATGTCAATGGCTTCGGATGTGATTCAGCGAGCTGAGAACGCACTACAAATGGACAATGCCGAGTGGATTTGCTTAACTAATCTGCACCTCGTGATTGCCTGGTTGCCGAATTTGGCGCGGCTTGTCCTGGATAGCAGAAGTGCGCCGAAGAACAGCAAACGATTCGTGATCCTGGTCACCGAATGTCATGAAGATTTTCCTGCACCGCTACTCGAATTAAGCACGAAATTTACATATGAATCAGCGCCTGGATTGAAGCCTCTTCTGAAGCGATTATCGCAAGACGCTGCGGTGAAATCAATGACCGAGTTGCGCGTTCTGTGCTATTTGCATTCGATTTGCTCAGAGCGAAAATCTTACGTACCCCAAGGATGGACCAAAGTCTATGAATTCGGTTTTAACGATTTTCGATCGGCAACCAACATCATCCAGAATGTGTCGCAAAACAAGGATCGACGATTAAGACTCGAATTTATCCGCGGCTTGTTGGGTACAGTAATTTATGGCGGCAAATTAGATACAGTCGTTGATGAGCGTATCTTGAAGGCAATTATTAATCGGTGGTTCAATAAAACTTCGTCGGATGGTGGTGGTGGCGAACGAATAGCAGCGAATACCAGTGAAATATCGCTGCTAGGACTTGCTTCGAACGTTGATAAATTGAGACAAGTTGCCGTCGAGGAGAGATTAACGAAAGGTTTGCGTGCGCTCGAGAAAACTACGAATGTGAACCAGATTAAGGAAGAAATTAAACGACTTAAAATGATATGGCAGGAATTAAGGCCACGACGATTGTCGGAGAGGGCAGCAGAAGATGACAGTGATAATTTATCGAACTCTTCATCGCCCGTATCGGCTTTAATCGTGTCCGAATATCATCAGTCCATTAATTTGATGAGATTAATCGACGAAGATCTGGCGCGTAGTGAAGGCTCTGCTTACGATTGTCTTCTGGGCAATGAGACACCAGACTCGTGGCTCGATGTATGGCCGAGCGGGCCACTGAACGCGGAGCATTTTATGCGATGTGTCGTGAAGATTATGAATGAACTCGCGTCGTTGCAGCGGACATCGACCATGAGAAGAAAACAATTGGACTTATCGCACTTCCTTCATCCACTGTCGTTGTTGAATGCCCTTCGTCAGCAGGCATCCAGAGAACTGAAAGTGAGCGTCGACTGGCTCTCGTCATGCTGCGTGTGGGGCCGACAACCCAGCACGAATATTTCGCAATCAATGTCCGTTAATATTGATGGAATCGTTATCGAAGGGGCCATTTTCGATGGGTACCGATTAGAGGAATGCAATGTAGATTCGCCTCTGCAATCACCCGCTCCGAGCCTGACTCTTCACATTTTACCCAAGGTAAAAGAATACTAGCTAGTTATGTACACATACAACCCGTCCTACGTAGTACCGCAATGAATTTTGATAAATCGGCATTAATCTAATAGCGAAATGCTGTTCCTCGCAGGATTCCCCAGCGCCATACGATAAGAAGGATGTGATCTCGCTGCCGGTCTACGGATCGAGTTCGCGCGAATTGTTCTTCACCTGGTTCGACGTGCCGTGCGAAGCCGACAGTCGACAGCAATGGATTGAGCGAGCAACATCTTTTGTGATTAAATACCCGGATTAGACCCCTTTGTGTTCCTGATTAAGGCGCTAACGATACTCGTAATCAAGTTCTTCATTGGTAATCGCTACAACAGGGCGATGAAGTCCGATGATAGTTGCATGTCCAAACTCATTAATTCCACATCAGTGAATCGCTGAATTGCCGTTAGCGCCCTTTCAAATCAAGTTCAAATTGATTTATGCGAAGTTGTTGCACTCAGCAACATTTTTTCTTTCGTTGCTTTAATTCTGAAGCTAAGTAATTTATTTTGCAAATTGGCCAATGTCTATAATTTAATAATAATTCGCGTCAAACGCCAACGTCGTGCATCATCGGCATGTTGTGGTGCGCATCAATCAGACACTTGTCACGCTCACGAGTATGCCCAACTGGTGGGCCATTCTCGGGCCATGATCCAGTTCGTAGTATAGTGAACATGATGAACAGTCATAAAACACCATTAAATCGCCGGGCCAGTCACGACTCGCTCGTCATAGTGACTCTCATCACAGAGAGAGTAATTTCGAACGCATTTTATGCAATTTCGCTAACATGAATGCCTATCTCGCAACACTAATTGCGCACATTTTCGACTTCTTTCTCCGGGACTGCTCTCTGGTCCGCTGGTTTCTCCAGCGTACGTCTTCGACGACTTCGACGTCTTCGCTCCGGGCTATGAGCTGAGTTACTATCCCGAGCGAACTTCTCTCCGATATAGGCTATACTTCACTGGTTGACTGCTCACCATTTACCTACGTGGACCAGGCAGGGATCTGTTGTCGAATTAACTCGCGAGGAAGTCGTTAGTGAAAATCATGCGCTCAAATACAAAATGTTGGCATGTATTGCATGCTCCCTGAAAAGAAGACCAGGACAAAGATTGTCGAGTGCGCTTTTCGACTTGGCCCGTCTCTCGTTTGGCACACCTGCGATACTGCATCTCTCTCGCCAGTTTGACTTCGTTGTAGGGGCTTGAATCTATGAGTAAACCTGCCATGATAAGTTAGAAGGTGAGGAGGGAACGAAACGAGCAGCCGAGCTTGATCTCGAGTCAGACTCGTTTTTCGAAGTCTCGACACGAACGAAGAGACGCTTCATTCTCAGTGTTCCAGTCATTTGAGGCGCTCAACGTGAGCAAACAAGCTTGAATCGTCCCGCGAACGTCCCGCGAACGTCCCGCGAACGTCCCGCGATTGTCTCGATGTGAATCGCGTTTCGAAGTTCTTCTTAATGCGAGCCAGAGACCTTTTTATGAGAAAATCTCTATTTCATATCGTGTCCTCTGGGATGTTTCGTGTCATGTTTGTGAGTACTTTACGAGCGTCATCCGCTAACTCGTATTAAGCGATCGAAATTGGATTGAAACGAGTGCGAAAGTGCGAATCGTGTGGATGATACCAGCATTGAACTGCATAATCAACATAATCAACCGACGAACAAGTCGATGATAGTTGACTAGCTTTGTGTTTGATAAACGACCGACGAGAACGGAACGAAGATTGAGCGAAACGCCAACGAAAATCGGTGTTCAGTTTTGGGCATCGCCATTCGGCACGGTGCGTCTCGATGGAATGCGGCGGAAACTAGAAAGAGACTGCGGTTAATTCAAGGGTTCCGAACATATTCCGTCGTCTCTTCTCACATACATATCCATCGTGAGATGCTCATAGTGTGATGTGTTGATGAACTTGCCACGGGTGATTTATCAAGGAGTATTGTACGTGATGTGATGTGGATGTGGCAGTTCGCGATGTGCTGCTGGATCTGTTCGTGGTGGTCATCATCATCGATGAGGAATTTGGCAGCAACGTTTCGTCGTGCCGCTCACTGCGAAGAGATTATTTCGCATGCAAAAACATGCTAAAGGTGAGGTTATGTCTTGAGTGAAGTTAGTTGCGTTTGATGTGCGCCAGGCTAAATTGCAACGCATCAAATACATGACGTCGCATCTCATCTACTCGTTGTTTGAAATATGCTGATGCCGCGTCTAATCTTCGTCTCGCTCTCCCTGATGATGATGCGAGTTGCGCGTTCATCTCGAGCCGAAATGCCGAGCCTAAATTCGTGCGGTGATAAGTTTTTCGTTCTCAGCAGCGAAAAAAGTCGACTTAACAAGAACAATATTTAGTGATGCAGTGAAGAAGAGGCATCGAGAAGCAAGAGAGGACATGGGCAGAGACAAGAAAGAACATGAAAAAGATAGAGAAACAGAATTCGCTTAGCAGAAGAATGATGTTTGGTTGATGGGTCGACGAACCGCATCTATTTTGTGAGCCCAGTCGCAATTTGCAATCGCAATCGGTGTGTGGTGATGAGGATGGTGATCCTCGATCCTCCGAAAATTGCCGCCTGCAATAGCCTCCTAAGTGTGAATGGCACTCGCAAGAACAATAAAAGTTGCTCTCTTCATGTAACGCTGCCGCTCAACATGAATACAAGCAACAAACAAGCGCTTTGAGTGGGCCCGAATTGATGCAATGGCACTGCATTTGTGTTCTTCACTTACCTGCATTTGTCCTTAATTGACTCGATGCATTTTGACCTGCCGCATCTGCCTAGCGACTACTAAATCTCGTACGTTAATTGCATGCTTCTGCTCCACGAACTATGCCTGAGATCAGAGATTGCAGGATGCGTTCGTTTCGTTTCGTTCGCAGGCCGATGCTTCACTTCAATGCCACTGACGGCCCGACTTCCAAGTCTCCAAACTTTAATTGATTTCGTCTCGGACTGATGCCATCGACGTCGATCCAAGAAAAACATGGGCGCGAAATATTTGCTTTGATGTTGTTGTCGTCGTGGGATTATCTCAAATCTCGCATAGTTGCCGTGCCTCTTGAATGACTCGTCATTACTCAGTCGCGATATGCGACTTGACTTAATTTTGTGTCAGGTTTCCGCTACTTTTCGAGCCTCAATTCGGGCTACCATACGCCTGGATGTCATTTGGCAATTTCGTTGGCCGCTGTTTATCATTCGCCATTCGTAGCACAGTTCACGCTCGCAACAAGCACTAGATTGCGAATTTGCACGCAATCATAACAAATTCGTTCGCTCGTTGCTAGTCTACTTCTTGGCGAGGTGAGCATTTCTGATGATGATTGCTGTTGAACTCAGTACTCGGTCGGCACGGCTTCGCGCTCCTGAGGAGTGATTCTTGGAAGTGAAGTGAAGAAGTTGAGAGCAAAAGCAAATTTGCAACTCCTCCCAAAGCCTAATCAAGCGAGTCTTACTTATTGTGAATCGCTAAGCAGTTTCGACGTTCAGAGTTAAGATATGCGCTAAGCTTTCTTCTGGCATCTCTCTACTCTTTCGGTGTGGCACTTTTGTGGTATTGCCACCTTGGACACCCCGCTGAAACGATGAACCCTTAAGCGTGTGCTCTAATTTCGAATGGCTTCTCGATGAAAACTCAGAATAATCGATCAATTAGTTGCGGCCGTCTTTGGCGCATTGTCGACGATGCGCAGTGGTTTGACGCTCGTTCAGGTACAAGGAGGCATCAGGAACGGCATCAAGCAACAGGCACCAGGCATGAGGTTAGGCATTCGGCATCGATTCGCAACGTTTCCAGCAGCTGCAGGTCTCTGAAGCAGGTCTCTGAACTGTGTGATGTGGTTTTGCGTATCCTTTATGGTGATGTATCATGATTGCATTATATCCAGCATTGAGCCTTTCGGCATGTTTCGTTTCTCACTTCTCATTTACATCTACTGTTGGCCTGACACTTCTTCGCCTTTTCCTTCTTCTCCATCCTTCTCCCATCCACTTGTTCTTGTTCCTCTTCAAAAGCGGTTCATTTGCAGCAGACATGTTAATGTAATGACGATCGTAATGGCGAATCACTTCTTTTCTGGAGAGTGGCCCACCATAATCACACTCGATGTAATGACTGATGCTTAATATGAATTTAGATGGTGATGAACGACGAGACGAGACACTAAAAAATGAACATGACATCGCATCACACAAAAGAATGCCTCGCGTCAGGGATTTCAGAGCGTTTTTACCGACAAGGCGTTTAAAAAAACGTTTCGGGCATTGGCACGTTGGATATGAACGTGAATGGGTGTAACGAACAAGCAGGCAACGAATGCAAAAGAAATATCAATTATCAGAGTGGTACTGATGCAGAAAAAGTTAGAGAGAGACTGAAAGAGAGATCAACATTGACTTGTTAGTTACTTGATGTCTGCTTTTACCTATTCGAACTGATCGGCGCCATTATCATAACTGATTCAAATCTACCTGAGTCCAGTTGAGCGGTTGCAGTCTCTCGAAACGTTACTTTCGACATTCTCCTGGGGTCGATGATATTTGCATGCAACTCATTGGCGAGATTTACGTTTAGGTTGTAAAATAGATGAAAAAGTGGCATGGATTCGAACAACGAGATGTGGTTCGAATGAGGCTTGCTTTTGGTCGTCAAAGAAAACAATCAAAAGCAATCGTTTACTGTCGTTATACAACGCACCAAACTGGTTATCGACTAAACAACGGAATTCATCGCGAACTGTGCCAATCATTCAGCATTTATTATTGCGTTCACGAGATTATTATCTGGATAAAGAATTTACACACGACTCACATATATATAATGGGTTAATTCTGTGATTTAATCAAGGCCGATTTTGAGCTGATTTTTCCGAAATTCTGATCATATATTTTTCCGAGTACCCAAAAGGAAGCACTTAATTAAAGTTTCCAAGCCGGTCGTTATAATTACCATCGCATTATAGCTGGCAAGACGAGGACGAAGTGCTCGAGGGCCAGAGACCGAGAAGACATCGTCGGCCTCTTATCTACTTCAGAGGGAACTGATCCGAGCTCGTTTCACGTCTCATGTCCTCTCTTCTCTCTTGCTGGTCGACAAGTCGTTCGACTGTTCGGCTGCTCTCCCTTGACGTATGCATGTCGAAAAAAATGAAATTCTGATCGCTACAAGGATTAACTGAAGACTACTTCTCTTGAAACTGAAACTTTAAACGGAGCGCAACTGAAATAGTGGGAACTGAGCGGTGCCACGTTTCTTGATTTAAAATCTTGTTATAAAATCTCTCACTATAGAAATGAACACGCGCGATAAGCTCGCAGGTAAGATGCCTCCTTCATCATTGCTCGCTTGTTCATCTCCATTCCTCCGCGGCACGATTCTTATTAAATGTAAGAATTCCATCGAATAGCTATTGGGAAGTCGGTGTACAACATCGTTTGATGGCATAAAGTAATTAGTTGAGGTGGTGTATCATCGGCATTGGCGATGTGTTTTGGCACGGTACTCGGGCAAACAAAGGCATATCAATAACTTTGATTGAAGAAAAATGACATCGTAATAATAATAGGAGTTATTTTTTCATGTAACGCTCTTAAGAAGAGCACAACTTCGGCACCACAGAACGAGAGGCATTCACGAATGCAGCGCTACTTCGTCATGGCTTCGACTGTGAACTGCCTTCCTCGTGAGCGTGTACCGTACACATGAGAAACATATCAGTCTGGCCATCAAGTTTGAAGCCATTTTTCGTACATTTAGAAAGAGGGAGTGTCATTTATCAGTGGAAATCACATTTTGTGGCTCGCGTGACCCGAAGATAGAATTTCTATGTAGAGGTTTTCCCACCGTTCGTTGTATTCGTTGTATTGACACCAGCGTTAGAATTGAAAAAGACGAGAGATTCGCCTCGGTCCGTGTATCTAAGTTGCTCATCAACTTCTTCTAACTTCTTCCAACTTCTTCGCATTGCCGAAATCTACCAAAAGGCTGGAGGGGCTTCGTTTCGTTTCATTTCATGGCAACAACTACACAACGCGATCATTTCTCCATGCTAATTTAGTTTACTAAGGTAATCATCTCTTCATTATAATCGAGGCAATATAATCGCGCAACACCCCTTTTCAATCGATCGTCGTCCACCAGCAACACAAACAACACCGATTCGATACAATTGTCTAATAATAATTGTATGCATATCGTGATTTGCATCATGTCTGACCTGTGCACGGAATCAAATCCGAATGACGTTGCGCTGCTTTTAATTACATACGCGAATTATAATTTTTCATGGACCTGTTCAAATTGTTGTGTGTGTTGGTCGTTCGTTCGTTTGCTTGCTTTGCGGCTGCTTTACCTCACTGTTCGACGTATGATGTAATGAATGCTGGTCCTAAGTGGTGTAAAGTTAATTAGGGTTTAATCAATCTCAAGGAAGTGATGACCTTCTTTTTTGCGTTGTTTCTTCCGACGCGGGTCTTGAAGCCTGTCTCACCTTAAAGCGTTGAGTAATTTGCATGGAATTGTTGAAAGTTGATAGAATGAATATGCGATGTGTCTCGACAATGAGTGTTGCCTGAATAGGTTTTGGCGAAACATTTCCTGGAGTAGTAGCGAGGCCTCGGAAAGTGTCCCTTTGTAAACAAGAAACGAATTTAGGGTTGCATGGCGGCCGTCAAATAAAAGTGAAATCGGACTGAAAGTGACACGAACATGGAAAGGAGAACAAAGACGAGACGAGGACGAGTGTTTGAAGAGAAAACGCAGCAAAGCAAGGCAAGGCGAGTTTGGCAGAAAGTTGAGTTCAGCGAGCCATCGCTCAGCCATTTGTTCAGCGATTCCACAAGTCGGTATTTGCCGAGCGCAAGCACCAATCTAATCCGCTTTTGTTGCCATTCGACAGCAGATTTATGGTGGCAAAGACTCTTTCGAGAGCCCTTCTGCTCAGGTGAACAATGAAGATCATTCAGTCATAAATGTCATCACCGCGCTGATTTGACCACAATCGAAATCCGCGAAGTGATTGCGTTCCGAACGAGTCCGCCATCAGGCTGAGATGATCCGCAATTTTCTAGCCCATTTCCTGAAGCTCACGCCCGTAAAGCTCACAGGGCGAGCGCATTTTAATTTTATTACGTGTGTCTTGTCCAGATCACTTAGTTTTATAGCGGCCAAACCTGCAGACTAAAGTCACCTTTCTTCCATGATTTACAGACTCCCTGCATTGTGACGTCAACAGATGGTGGTTAATTGATGCCGAAAGGATTACACAGCGAGGATGCCACTCTGTACGATACTGACGCAAGACAATCACAACAGTCACCAGCAGCAACAGTCAAAGGAATCAAGAGACGTCGTAATTAACCAGTCAACAGATCATAAAGTAATTAATGCAGCGTCGCTTGAATTGCGTCGAAGCGCAGCAGATGGGAACCTGGCCACAGTCCGTGAACTCTGCAGAAAGTCGGTGCCTTTCGATGCAGATCAGGTACGTTCGACTTGTTTCACTTCCACAGCATAGTTACACACAATACTTACACGAAAAGTTTCAAGTTTAACGCACGACAACCGTCCAAACGAATACACCAGTTCATGATCATCAGGAGTGTGTTGGAGCACTCGATTCGTTCGACGGTCATCCATTTGCGATTCAATTCACTCACGACACGTAATCGTAATCATAATCGTAATTTATCTGGCAATCCACAGGAGGGACGGACAGCACTTCACTTGGCTGCCGCTAATGGTCATCTGAAGATTGTCGAAGAACTGATTGCTGCCGCTGCCAAAGTGAATGCCAAGGACCGGGTAAGTAAGGAAAGGAGAGAATTTGAATTGCGCCATCGAAAATGAATAGACTTCACTGAGGATCGAATGACAGTCAGGCGAAGCATTAATCACCTTAAATGGCAGGCCGATGTTCGATGCGTTCGACGAGAATGCCAATTGATTTGTCTGATTGTGGCCGCAGCGAGAAAAATGCTATGTAACTACATACATCAACTTGTTTCTCGGTTGTTGGTCGCGTTTCTACAAATTTGCAACTTTTCTTTTCTCCCTAAATGCGTGTCTCGTTCTAGGCAGAAAATAAGCCAAAATTTTCTTCTCCTCTTCTTGTTCTTCTCCGTGCACAATGCAATACCTGCGCGGCTCTTGAACTGAGAATATCCACCATTTATTCATCTTCCCAAACCCGTGGCTCGGCACTTGAGAGAGAGAGATCGGGGGTAAAACTTGTAAATTGCTGCCAGCCGTGGGGAGACGAGACGCGAAGGAGAAGGACAGAAACAAGAGTGCAATTTTAAAGAAACACTGCACTAAGTACACTAAGTACGCAAGTCCATATATAAAATAGTAGCTTACTGAGCATCCATCAAGCGCTGCGGCCATTCTTCCAATAGGGATGCCCGGGAAATTAATGACTCAACGATGTAATTCGCGATAACGAAAGTTGAACATTATTGTGAAAGGTCTGCACGACAGAGAGAAAACGAACAGATTCAAAGCCGGATAGTTTCGTTAGAAGGATGCACACATTTTCATCAATTTTCATCAATTTTCATCAATTTTCATCATATTGCTCGATGTCTGTTCTTTTTATAATGCACAATTGAATTGCGTAAATTGTTGCATCACTCTTGCCATAATAATGGTGGAATTTTATCATTTCTTTCTTTAGTCCGGCTATACAGCGTTACACCAGGCAGCGGCTGATGGACACGTCGAGATAGTGAAATGGCTGTTGAAATGTAGTGCATTTGTCGATGCTCAAGACGATGTGGTACGTAGACGAACGTGATGATGATATTGTTTATTTTGTTGATTCAAGAAAACCATTAGAGCGATGTCATTAGGGCGCAGACGGCAGACGAGAAAGTTCTGGTTTTGTGTTGTTTTCGGCGTCGAAAAAAGGGAGAGAAGGACAATTCCAAAGACAATGCGAACAAAGATATCTGTCATGAGACCATAATTAGCGTGGCGCTTAAAGGAAAGTTCTCGCATCGCTTGCAATCAGTCTTCTAATGAATGAGCAGTTTCGAGAAGTTCAAGCTCACTGTTATCGCTCCGTGTGCACTGTGCAGTGACCGACATACATAAATCAAACCTGCAAGCGATCTGCTCTGCTATGAAAATAATCGCAAATGGTAGTGCAGATGCACGCGTTGAGAAATGGTCGAAATCGTTATTTGCTGCTTCAACGGTCCATGGTCGAATGAATAGCCACCTTCGGCTGTTCAGCGAAGCACACATAAAAGCTCTGCAAAATGGTCATTACCACTATTGGCTCGATTGGCCACCAGGTGATCACCAGGAGCAGCAACGTACTGATTGTAGACCTCACACAGAAGCTGTTTTTACTCGGATTTCGATTTGTCTCGGTTTGAACAGCCAAGAAACACACACACGTAGTTAGATATCAGTTAGATATCAGTTAGATATCAGTTAGATATCAGTTAGATATCAGTTAGATATCAAGACGTCTGCTTGTCTGGAGCGTTTTTTCTCTTCAGCTTCTTCAGTGAGAAACTATCATAACTCAAATCACTGCATGCCATAACCGATAGCTTACTCAGTGGATGATAGAGTAGAAGAAAAGCGAACGCAGAGGCACAGCCACTAGCAGTTGTATAATTTTTCACGACCAAATAGTTCTGGGTGGCAGGCGCGAGGTACTCATTGATGGCATTGAAATAACAGCAATCGGCAGATCACAATCACGCATCGCGTCGCCATCATCATCAATACGATTCCGTATTACTGAGCCACGCATCAATCTATGTAACCATTTACGAGTTTGATTTGCCTTGACTTGTTTCTCTCTGATTATTAGCATGGAAATACAGCTCTCCAAGAAGCCAGTTGGAAGGGATACAGCCAGACAGTGGAAGTGCTCTGCAAACATAAAGCAAACACCTACGTCAAGAATAAGGTAATAAGAATAAGTTAATAACGCTAAAGGACGGGCGAGATATGTCAAAAGATGACAGACA
>JAGGCA010000533.1:722-24109 GCA_022876805.1 Osperalycus tenerphagus | reverse complement strand
AAAGCTGATGTCTCATTCAAACCGACACCAGGCCAAGGCGCAGTTATTAGCAATTCAGGATGCAGCTAAATCAACAGTTTCTGTCTCATAGATTCCGCAATTCATTTCGGTGCATGTGTAGCCAATTATGACCAGTACACGTTCGATGTTTACTTGTCCCAAGCAAATCGACCGCAAGATTACCAGAAATGCATCCATGTAACCGCAGTGAATCACGTACAAGCTCCAGACGACGGAGTCAGGGTTAGACATTTCGATTGACACGTGAATATCGTGCATATCTTTGTCTCTTTTTCTCTCTTCAGCTCCGTATAAGTTGCGAGGATTATCCGAATAACCAACTTGTGCAGCGTCGATGTGTGCAGTGGATGGGTTATGAACTCAAGCATGCAATGGAAAAAATCTCTGTAATGTTAGTGACGATCGTCAGCCGGGTGGCATCTGCATCGTGGAAAATTGCATAACTCGCGAATAAATTCAGGTTAAGTTCTTTGTAAGAAACTGGATAATGGTAGAGCGGTATGACCAAAAATTGTTGCCACGTCTGACTGCTGAGACGATCCTCCAGGGACTGTGTCACTTTCTCTTGTGTATTCGTATCGCAATTCGATTTTACTGCAAATATGTATTTAACTACATATCAAACATGATCGAAGTCAATTCCTACTTAAGCGGAGTTGGTAACGTCGCGATGGTCCGGTGTGAAGAAAAATATAAAATAACCATGACGAGAACATCACGAAAGTAAATCTCAGCCATCACTTTCGCTGCTTTCTCACAATCTGTACATTTGTCATTTGTTAGTTTCACGATTGGTAACTGAAACGCGACTTTGAATCCCGGGAAATCGATCAGCACAATAACAACCCAAGTCGTCAGCGAAAGTTGTTTCGCTGACGATGACAGTAGTGAAATATCAGAGCAAATACCCGATAAGCGAGCTCGGTGACAGCTAAGTTTTGATATCTGGTTGAAAACATTCCAATGTAAAGCTTTGTTATTCGTGATCGTTTGTAATCCGTTATGAATGAATCTAAACTGACGAAACTTCAGTTTCCTGGCTCCGTTCGTCAGACGTCGCTGCGAACGCGACCGACTCGGATCCGGTTCAATTCCCTGGCTCACATTTATGATTCGGCTCCTGCAACCACTGCGGGTATTACATCACTTCAAGACACTCATTAAGGTAAACCAAATTCCTCGGTTCGCAAGTAACTCAAACACATCCAATTGGGTGTTCGAGATGGAGGAAGAAGTGTCGAAAATGTTGTCAACCAAAGCACAAGTGCACAACGTGGCTCACGAGAGTCCGACGCGAAGACACACCACCAGCGATGGTGTGACCAGCAGAGACGGGAAGAGTGTCAAGTTTACTCTGAAGACGCCCAAGGGAATGCGCGACTACCATCCGCAGCAGACGGCCGTGCGCGAGAAGGTGTTCAACCTGATCACGGAATGCTTCAAGCGTCATGGTGGGCACGCCATCGACACGCCGGTCTGCGAACTGAAGGAGACGCTCACGGGGAAGTATGGCGAAGAGAGCAAGTTGATCTACGATCTGGCTGACCAGGGCGGCGAGTTGCTGTCGCTGCGATATGATCTCACTGTCCCGTTCGCTCGGTACCTGGCACAGAACAAGATTACCAACATGAAACGGTACCAGATCGCCAAAGTGTATCGACGCGATAATCCGTCCATGACGAAGGGACGCTTCCGAGAGTTTTATCAGTGTGTGAGTCGATCTACTGATAAATTGTAATTTTCGCGCTCATTCATATTATCAATCATGTAACGATCATGTAACGATCGCTTGTTCTCGTGCAGGACTTCGATATTGCTGGACAGTACGATTTAATGATTCCCGATGTCGAGTGTTTGAAAGTTGTCCATGAGATTCTTACTGCCCTCAATTTAACGAGCGGCTTCGTGCTCAAGGTTAACCACCGGCAAATACTCGACGGTTTGTTCTCAATTTGTGGCGTCCCTCAAGATAAGTTCAAAACGATTTGCTCATCGATCGATAAACTTGACAAGGTAAGAATAGAATAAGAATTTCAATTAGCATTCAATTGTTTAACTAGCCTTGTACGTGTTTCAGACTTCGTGGGACGAAGTGAAGAACGAAATGTGCAATGAAAAGGGTTTAACTGAGGATGTGGCCGACAAGATTGGTGTATATGTCCGAATGAATGGCGGTGTTGACCTGGTGGAGAAGCTGATGAGCGATGATCTTGGAGCACACAAGAGCGCTAAGCAAGGATTAGAAGCTTTGAAAGTGCTCTACAGCTACTCCAAAGCGATGAAGATCGACGGTGCAATTCACTTCGACTTGAGCCTGGCTCGTGGCTTGGACTATTACACGGGTCTCATTTACGAAGCTGTGCTCCTGTCACAGGACGCTGAAGTGGGCAGCATTGCTGCTGGTGGCCGCTACGATGGACTCGTAGCCATGCTGTCAGACAACAAGAAGCACAACGTTCCCTGTGTCGGTATCTCAATCGGTATCGAGCGAATCTTCGCCATTCTCGAGGCGCAAATGGAGAACGAAGAGAAATTGGCGACAGTTCAGTGTTACGTTGCTTCTATCGGCAAAGGAATGACCGAAGAGAGAATGAAGCTGATCACAGAGTTGTGGGATGCTGATATCAAGGTAAGGCAGCTGAAGACAAGTTGGTCGTCTCTGTCCTCACTAACTGCGTCCCCATCTAGGCCGAACATTCGTACAAAAATAACGCTAAAATTCTGGCTCAATATCAGTACTGTGAAGAGAGGGGAATTCCATTTGCCGTCATTTTCGGTGAAAACGAACTCAATGCGGGAATCGTTAAACTGCGAAACATTAACAAGCGAGAAGAAGTTGAAATACCGCGCAGTTCCGTTGTCGACGAACTAACGAAAAGAATCGCGGAAGTGTATCGAAAAGATTACAATCTGAAATAGTAATAGTATTATATCGTAAACATTGACATCTTTTCTATCACTTATTTAAGATGTATTTATTCGGACGTTGAGCAACGCTTTTTCTATTCGTGATACTTTCACTCGCTAACAATCACAACAAGCAGTGATGGGACCATCTCGGAAATGGGCAAACATCTTTGATATTTTCGACTCCCGTCATCACCTGTACGAACCGATCGAAACCTAAGCCAAAGCCGGCGTGCGGGAAGGAACCGAATTGACGCAGTTGAATGTACCTAGAAGTAGCCAAAGACAATTAAATATCAGAGCCGATTTTCCTAAAAGACGCTTCAACAGCTTACCAATCTAATGTAGTTCCTAAGTCATGCTGTGCGATTCGTTTACTGAGTGTTTCATAATCATCTTCACGAACGCTCCCGCCACAAATTTCACCGCCAATAGGAGCGAATAAATCGAAGCACAGAGCCTTCATTGATGAAGACCTTGATTAAACTTCGGCTTATTGAACTTTTGTGATCATACTCACTTTTTCTTGATCACGTTTCATATAAAATGGTTTTAAATTGGCAGGAAAGTGTGTGACAAAAACAGGCACATTGTCGCAGTGTTTCAGTAATATCTTCTCATGATGCCGTCCCAGATGATGGCCGTAGTTGATCTCTTCATCAGACTTACTTACCACTTCAATCGCTTCTGAATAGGTTAACCTAACAAATCGGTTGTTCATAATTTTCTCTAGCATGTCATACTTGGTCTGTTCGGTAACTAGTTCCAGGTCTGCACGACAGTGATCGTGAACATACTGCATCAAGAATCGACAAACAGATTCGACTCGATCCAGTAATTCATCCAAAGATGCACAGAACGCTTCCTCGGCTTCAAACATGAGAAACTCGGTCAAGTGTCGCCTGGTCTGGGAATTTTCAGCACGAAACGCGGGTGAAATTGTGTAAACTTTGGACAGAGCAGCGCACATGGCTTCCAAATGAAGTTGGCCCGAGCACGTCAGGTACGCTTCTTGGCCGAAATAATGCTCTGTACTAGCAGGATCAGTTCTTGGTTTGGCCGCGCTCGATGCTGGTTTCAGAGTGAATAAGTCACCGCCTGATTCGCAGTCATTCGTCGTTATAATTGGTGTCGTAACATTGACAAAACCACTCTGCTTCATCAACATGTGAATGGCATTCTGTAGTTCACTTCGCATTCGCATCAGAGCCCCGTAAAATTGCAATCGCGGTCGGAAGTGAGGATACTGGCGGCAATAACTGTCGCTGTACGTGCGATTTCGTTGCGCGAATGGGTACCCAGTTTCTGGTCGACACTCGCCCAGGATCTCGACGTCATCCGCCTTCAACTCGATGGGCTGCTTCGGTCCAGGACTGGGTGCGATTTTCCCGATGCATCTCACACAAGCTCCGTAATTGAGACTTCGTCGAAGTGATTCATTCGCACTCAGTAGGCTCTCGTCGATCAGGACCTGAAGTGATCTCGGTGTCGAACCATCGTGGAGAGCCAGAAAAGTGTGGGTTTTGTGCTTGCGAGTGGAACGAATCCAGCCCTGAAAAACACACAATTAGAGAAGCGATGTGTACTGACCGATATTCGTACATTTACTCGGCACTTCAGGTCACTTGGTGATGCATCGAAAATGTCTCTGACACTCGAGAAGGTGTATTCAGCTCTTCCGGGGCCAACATGAAGAGAATAATTGGATATGATTGTCTTGAGGATCAATTTGAATTTAGTGGACCAATTCATCTGGTGATGAGGCGTTCTCGAGCTCCGTATAACGTCCAGAATCGACGTCTCCACATCAGTTTTCATTTAAATCCGTCAAATAAGTCTGTTTTGCCTTCGGATCTCATCATGGACGTCTCCGAAGATGATGGTGTAGAGAAGTCGATGGGCAACGCTTCGTGGGCCGATGCCATGGACAAGGTGCTGCGGACAAAGAAGCCGAAGCGAGCCCGGACACTCATCCTGGCCAAGGCGCTCGTTGATCAGAAGACAATGGACGATAAGATGAAAGTAACGAAATCACACCCAGAAGGTACGTCGAAATTGAAACCAACCATGGAGGACACAGAAAAAGAGACGATGCTGGCCTCGGTCGCCACGAAAGGAGTCGTCAAGCTTTTCAATGCTATTAAACGACAGCAAACCGGCAAGGAGCCAAACACTACCGGTTGGTGCCTCTGATGGTACCCCTCATGGTGTCATCATTCTGGCCACTTGGACATGCCCATAATTGCAACACGTACTCGTTAATGGCGTATCGATTCTCGACCGAACCAATGTATCTGATGACGCTTTTCTCGGCCACAGAGATCCAATGCGAACCTTTCATTTCCAAAGTTCTGTCGTTTGAGCGGGCCCTTAATTCCACGGGCAAAGCGACGACAATTTATTCTACCATTAAATCCTCGGTACGCAAGACACGATCTATGTATCTGTATGTAATTATAATTCATCTTTTGCATCGTTTTCTCGTTCTAATTGATTCTCTAATTCACATGAACAGTGTGAAGAAACAGCGTAGATTGATTATGAATTTATTAGGTCTAGTTGGTTATGCCGACTCGCATCTCGAAACATGCAGCATCATTTCCTTTATCGTCCATCAGTTTCCATTTAAATTGAGTTTTGATCTTCGGATAAGTGACGAAGACTTCATACCGATATGTGTATCTCTGGCCTTTCACCAATGGACACTCAATTCCGTGCCCATCACAGGCATCTCGATGAAAACCAGGCCATGGCACGTGAATACCGGGCAACAGTCGCGCTTTGACATCCGCAGTGAGCGAATTGGAATCAGAAGAAGCCACAAAATCGACTTCAACTGCGCTCTTCTGGTTACGCTTAAATTCGCATGGCTCATTTTCGCAGCCTTGCACGCGTACGTCAAGAACTTGACCACCTACATGTGAGATGTTTAAAAGAAGAAGGCAAATTATGTAGGAACGGGAAGTTCAAGCAAATAAAATTGCGAAATATGCATAAAAAATGGTCGAAATATTTCCTTAAATATGCACAGTGAAAATCAAAGTTTAGGCATTACAGTAGGAAATAACACAGCCCGCAGATTCTCGAATTCAAGATGATGTCGCTCGTCATACTAGCTGAGAATTGACCAGGAGCAGATCGAATCTATTGCACCGTTTTCTCAAAGTTGTCGAAAGCTTCTACTAGAAACACTTCTTGACTGGAGTTCCGCGATTCCATTTTCGATAATCGACAGAAATTCGCAGGTATCTAGGTGAGATTTTCTCGAACTGATCCCGACTCAAACTGATTTTTTAAACTTGAGACAGACTAGTCTGAGCGTTGACTTCAATCGGAATTAACCGTTTTTCATTCGGCGAACCCATTTTTTGGTAAATTTTTCGTAAAAACTCCGAAATATGCTCAAAAACCACGAAATATGCATTTATATGCAAATTGAAATAGGCTCAAAATGACTTGTTGTAAGTGGTCAAATGTTGATATTTAGTGCTTGAATGATCGAAGCTAATATCCCGAATATGCATTTGCTTGAACTTCCCGTTCCTACTCATTAGCGTGAAAATCACAAATCAAACGTACCGCATTGTGTCGGATTCAGCGCTAGACTTGTCCCAGAGAATAAGGCGATGCACAGAACACAGCTTAATTTCCACATATTAATTTTTGGCAGCTGTACTGGTTGATTAATCGACTAAATAGCGTTGTGGACCAGACTCAGAGTGAATGCTTCTTATATCAACGCGGTTCCTTCGCATCTGGTTTGTCTAATCATCACGCGGCGCTAATCTCATGGAGCTGAATAGCTGAACAGTGCACATTTCATCGGTATCTACTTATCCCGTTCAGCAGCAGAGTTGCAAATTGTTGTCATTGTTCAAATAAGTGCACGAGTCCTGGTAATTAAGTATGAGCATTCATGAATAATCAGGAGCACTAGAATCATGATATTCCAGCCTCGATATACATGTCGATGTCGATAACAGGTATCAGATCTCCTGCGTTGACGGATCTGGTACAATGAATTAATGTCGAAGCAGCCCAGATAGCAGCCAATTCACGGATTTTCTGCTGTTTCTGAGAACTGTGAATTTTACATTTTTGAGTACGGCCAGTAAACCGGAGTGACACAAATGGAGAACTAAACAATTTGCAGCCAAGAACTGGATCCGAGAAACGGAGAGACGGTGATACATTCTATGAAATTTAATAGAATTTGCACATAAAAGTACCGCAGATGTTGTCGGGGAGATCCTGTTAATAAATAATGTGCGATTCTTTTCCTAGATGCCAACCACTTGTGCGGTAATGCAATATTTCTCTTCTGGACAATCCAACATTTTCTTGCTGGTGCCGCCAAACCGTTGATGTTAACTCGCCAAAATTAATTACATCCGAGATTCAACCCGATAACCAGAAAGAAGTACGTCAACAAATTGTGATCAACTTTTCAATCTTAATATCTGTTTCAATCCTTTAATGACATCTTTATCATCGGTCAAAAATGTCGCTAAGCATGCTGGAATGTTGGTCGCATAACGCTCACATGACGACCGGATAATTTCAGTTCTGATTACATCTGATGACAGTGTCTAGCGGTAAACCGAAACGTTGTGGTTGCAGCGATTACGTCTAGACGACAGCAACCCTGCAATGAGCCTTCCGGCATCGGTTGGTGCCTTTGATGGCGCCATGATTTTGGCTACTTGGACATGTCCATAATTCTAACGCCTACTCGTTAATGGCGTATCGTGAACTCTAATCGATTTAATTATCTATCCACCGAAACAATGTATCTATCTCACTGTCGATGAACTTTTCTCGACCACGATCCAATGCGAACCTTTCATTTCGAAAGTTCATCGTCGGTTCTGTGTCGTTAAAGCGGGCCCTTAATTTCATGGGCAAGAAGGCGAGGACAATTTATTGTGGCATTAAATCCTCGCTACGCAAGAGACGATCTACATAAATATAATTCACTTTTGAGTCGTTTTCTTGTTCTAATTGATTCTCTAACGGCTGAATGGATGCGTTATTGCCGACTATCTCCAGTAAAGGGGAGGTTCACTTATGCCGTCCATAAATTACCAACTTTGGTGGAGCCGTGCGTATAACGAATATGCATTATCACCTGGGTGGAAATCACTTAAATGCATTTCGAAATTAAATCACACACACTCTCTCTAACGAACCAGGGTCTTCGTTAATTTGCGTTGTTCCCAAAATGCGATAATTTTCAGACGAGTGAGACGATATTCAGTCGGTGATGACGAATCTCTACTCTTCGTAGGAGTAATAAGAATGACGATCAAAAAGAGACGTGAACTCGTTGCAATCGTTGAACTAAATATCGGCGTAGACATAATGAAAGTGAAACGACATGAAAATTTGGACTCGCGCGGATGGACAGAGGAATGCCGAAGACACAAATCATCGGAACTGTTATGCGGAAAACGGTTGGCAGGCAACGAAACAAAAATGATGATCATTTATAAGAGCATAGTTAAGGGTTGCGAGCCGTGTTCGAACGATTTTGAGAGCGTCACGTAAGCGTAATTTCGCTTCGGACGTGTGACGCGGTTGTCTCACGTCCATGGACAATGTAATATGCTATATGCTATATGCTATATGGAGACCCTTCTCGACGGCGAGCACCACATTCGTACCATCACATTGGAGCCCTTCGTCATCCACCATTCTTCCATCTCTCTTGATGCATTCGTCTCGCCACCTATAACATAAGCAGATAACGTTCCGTACTTTGTGTTCGGTACGTGCTCGGAATAGCGACGTGACCGGAAAATGTGATGGGGTTGGGGCGCCATCACCATCGCCATCGCCTGCCACCAGCGACCAGGCATCAGCCACCAGCGCATCGCATCGCATCCACTCGACTTGGACATGGACATGGACACTGAGCTAGAACCGCATTCTGTGCGCGTGTCACATAACGCTTCTCGTCTCGCACCAGGCAGCATGTGCGGTATTTCTTTACCTGTGCCAGAGACATCCAATGAGGTAAGGTAGGCGTTCACCGCGATGACAACGAGGCCGCATTTGAGCCGTCAACCCTCTCTCGATTCTCTCGATCGGCAAATGTGCTCCTATAATGCCGATGCCACACTCATATCACCATCACCATCTGCATCTTCTCTTGTGTCGACATCTCCGTTCGCCCAGTTCTTGCTCGTGTGTAACTCCAGTCAAGTAGCGGTCGCCGCCGACCATCGCCCGCCAAAACACGAACTGAGCTAAGCCGGGAAGAAATCTTCGAATATATATTGCATCGTAAAGGGAATTCGTTCCTTTTCTCTCCTCTCTTCCAGCAGCTCTGCTCTGCTCGTTAATCAAGGTAAGCGTCTCACCTCACTTGTGTACAACTTCTTCATCTTCTTAGAGGTGTATTTACTCATTCAAATTGCCTTCTTTTTTACGACCGCTCGTTTCCGTCTGTTTGTCGCGCGATGTCCTTCTGTGTGTCGTCACCTCGCTGAAGGACCCACGGTAATGAGGCTGCGATTACTCCGCGATTGGTGTTCGCGTCCGCGATTGGTGTTCGCGTCCGCGATCGGTGTTCGCGTCCGTGTCCGATTTCTTTCACCTCAAATCAATTATGTCAGTCGCCTGAACGCGTCGTGTGTCTCATTCATTATGCCATGCTGATTATTCTCAATGCACGTTTCCTGATTTAAGCAGAATAAGAAAAATGCGATCGGCAGAAGGTTGAACGAGATTTGCATTCAATTAACGTTCATTTCTTATCTGCCAACAATTCATTGCCGATTCTGACCTCACTTTGCCGAGACTCAGAGAGTTCTACTTGTCTTGCGTCGAGTTAATGCCTAAAACCAAACCGAACCGAACTAAGTCGCTGAGAGACTGAACGATGAAGAACGTAAATAGCGAGGAGACCTAACCGAAAAATCGTTCATATTTTTCTTGATTAATCATTCTGCGAATTTTTTCTTTTTCTAAGGCAGAAATCCTAAAATTTCCAGTTTGACAAGAAAAACGACATTCAATGATATTAATGCGTGTTCAATTCTAGTTTTCTCGCAAGCATTTCATATTGTGACTTATTATCTCGTATATGGCACTCGTCGTCCGTCCGCTTGTCGTCGTCATTCGTCTGCTGCGACAGTCATGAAAATGCGATAGTTATGAAAATGTCTGCAAATTTTTGACATCAAGAAATTGATATTCTCTCCTCTCCTCTCATCTCCTCTCCTTTCCTGGAACACTCATACACATAGACCTGAGACCCGAAAAGCAAAACCAGATCGCGATGATTTATCACCAGCTTGAATTAAATGCTGAAAAGTTTCTAACTTTGTTTGACGCTATTCTCGAGGAAATGTTGCCGGCAACGTGATGTCGACGACGATGTTCAGTTAGTTACCTATTTGAATAAATCCAACTGGGATGAGAAAGACAAACTCAATCGATCAGGACAGCGAACTCGGAGGAGCAGGAAAAGTTTAGTTTTGTCCTGCTCGTAATTACTTGTCAGTCCCTCGAGAAGTGATCCGAAACAATGTGGATAGTTAGTGGATAGTTGCGATGACGGTCGAGTCTTGAGCTCGACGGCAAACAAGCTGATGATGTTTGAAGTAATTGGCAATGATGATGCCAGTGATCTTGCCCCGAAACCATGCTTTGGCATGCCATTATACGTGTATAGTTAGGTTAAGTTAGGTTAAATGATACAGAGACACACAGACAGAGGAGCCGAGCTTGAGCTACGAGCATATCATTTTGTAAATGATTTGTCAATAGAGTAGACCATCTACTTACGTTGTGACTTAAATGGTATGCATTGTTTGTTTTCATTAAACTGCAAAACGAGGAAATAAGACGCGATGAAAATCAATGAGCTACATCCTCGCTGGTTTTCATTAAGCTGATGAGTTTCGGAGAGCAAATACCTGACATCGGTGATGATATGTGATGATATGTGATGATATTTGACCGGTACTTCTCGTGTAACGTCGTTGTTCACCTTTCACTCGCCTTATGATTGTTTTACGGGTGGTCTTGAAATGAAATCGCATAAAGTCAGGAATCAGGTACTGGTTTGAGAAGGTGAAGTTTAAGGACAGCGACGAGCGGCGACGAAATGGGAGAAGGACGAGATTCACTCGAGGAAAGAGAGAAAGGAAGACACTTCATTTCGCAACGATAAAGATACTCGCTCGAAGGCTTTCCAGGTTTAATTTGCTCTCCTCGTTTTCCAAAGTAAAGAAAGCAAAACGCGCAAAGAGTCTCTTTTTATTATGATTGTGACGTGTTTTCATTCGAATTGCTTCTCGTCTCGTCTCTCGTCCTGCAATCAAGGCGGTCATTTGTTCTGGGAACAAAAATCGCCACTTTTCCACTTTAAATGTGCGAATACGTGTTGAACCTTAATGAATGACCGTTTCCAAATGACTGAGTAATTATCTTACTTAGCGGACGTTGTTCTAAAGTGGGAATTAAGAGCTTTAGAGATTTTCATTATTCTAGATGCAGATGTCTGAATCATAATTAATGTAATGTAAGTGAAACGAGCAAAAGCGGCGCGCCACTGACATGACAGACAGACATCGTTGGTCCTGCAAGTGTCCGGAGGCCATCGAAACTCTCACCTCACCATGAGCACACCATTAGCTATCGTTACGCAATGCTCGCGACTCAGTGCCTGTGTCTTTGCCTCGGGCACTCATCACTCGTCTACTTTGACAATGACAGTTTTGGCCAAATGTCGGTTGCGACGCTAGAACACGAACGCAATCAATTCAAGTAGCATCTGCCCGCTCGTGTTTTGCATTCATGTTAATTCATTTGCGGCATTCGAACACAGACAGTGGCAAGGATCCCGAAACGCTGCCGAATTCGGTGCTCGTTGACCCAATGCAGTCGCAAATGTGCATTTTCGGCACCCGGTCTGTCATCCACCAACTATTGTTTTAGCATTATAATCGCATCAAGCCCTCTGATAATCATTGGTTGGGTGTCCTGCGTTCAATGCGTTCAATGCGTTCCCCAAACCGGCAATAATATCGACAATTTCCTCTCTCGCCCTCTTTGTTCAGGCATCCAATTGCGCTCAGGTCGTTTCATTCTTCGACGACGACGACGACGAGATGTATTCTCGGCGTGTGTAATTAAAATAATTTTCTGCTTCATGAAAGGTTAACAGACGTGAGTCGCGCACTGCCATCAATCTCGTTGTGCTTGTTTGTCTCGCTCATAATCTCGTCGAATTGTCGTCTCCAGTTTGACGTCGATGAATTATTCTTGAAGCCAGCACAAATTGCATCACGCATTGTCTTTTGAGTGTATTGGTGATGGACTGCACCGCTCACTACCTGTTCCGACAATCAGCACAGTCGCGCTTCTTAATAGCGGTTAACTAACCACAGACCAGGAACGTGTCTGACATCTCAACAAAATTGTAAAAGAATCGCGTATGATGCACAGTTGAAGAGGAGGGTGAAGAGGAGGGTGAAGCATTTCGTATGATTTACACGGCAGACACGCGTCTTGAGGTAACGCGATTTGAACCCAGCTCTCACCGCAGACCAGACGCGACGTGCACCGGGAACCGAGCACCGAATACCGAGCACCGAACACCGAGACGAGAGCGAATAAGAAATGCGCGCTCGTTAAAGAGGTGAACAGATCAGCAAATTATTCAAAAAGAATGAATGGATCAAGAAAAAATGCAATACCCGAAAATTTATTGGATTACATTATCTCACGCGCGGCGCATAGTTGCCAGCAATTTGGGTGGCGATAATCTTTTTAATCCGCGCATTGCCATTATGAAAATATGTTGCTCGTTATGATAACCTCTCGATGTGAGACGATACGAGAGGGTGATGGAGATGTGGTGAATGTGGCCGTATCAGAGACGTGATTGCGATCTGTTTGGAGCATACACTTTGCGACCCTGGTACGACAGAGATGAGACGAGAGACGGGAAGCTCGGTGAGCTGTTCATGCGGCTCGGGTCCGCTTAATAGGGAATCGTGATAATCATGATACATTTATATTGCCATAAATTGGATTATCCACCGCGCAACCGACCTGCACTCACCAATTCACTGTCAACCGATCCATTCATCGTCACCTCGTCACCGCCACACATTTTGTACATTTCGTCTCCTCACTTTCCATCTCTCTCTATCCATGTGCATTTCACAATTTCTCCGCTATTCTTCTCCCCCTTTACTTAAACTTCGCTATGACTAAGTTTATGATAAATTGGATTATAGCGGCTTACCACAGTAAAGTGATCGCTACAACGAATTGACGGCATCGCGAATAATATTGAGTTACGGGTGTGCAGAGCAGAGAGTGATGAGAGACTCGAACTCGAGCTACCGAAATCCGAATTCGGTCAATCCTGCACACTGATATTGCCGTATATCATAACAATATTAGTGATGCTACACGCTTTGTGCCTTAGTGGAGTTCGGAGCAGCCAGACTAATAAAGCGAGCGACGAAATTTCGGTCGGTGTTACGTGTAATCTGCTCATTTTACGGGCACGTCATAAACCACTAATGCCAGATATGCCAGTTCGTGTTAAGTGTTCGAGCTATGCGTGAGCTCATAAACTACGACAAACAAACTCTGCTATTTAATTTAATTAGTCACTTATGTGAAGTGATTTGAAGAAAAATTAAAGAGTATAACGGACGTAATTTTGCCATTGAGATCTAAAATTAATAAATGATGAAATATTGCACCAGCTCGCGAGACTTGTTGACGGAGTTGCATATTTTCCTTGTTTGTCGTTGTTGTGTATTGACTGATTTCGATAAGAGTGCGACCCTCACAACACATCTCTGGACACAGTTTTTTTAAAGACTCAGCAAAACTTCCTTGCCTCTGTCGACCTATCCAAAGACGGTGTCAGTGGCTGGTGACCACCGGGGTGGTGCGAAAACCCGCGTCAGCAGACAAACCCGACCCGATCCAACCCGAGCCGTAGCCGGAATCAGCGTGCATCCTCCACAGTAGTTGCACGACTGAAGTCGCTGACAGCTTCGCTTGCCATTCATTTTCATCTGCAGTGAAAAACGCATGGAAAATGCCAAAAATAATAACCTTGCTTGCTAATAGATCAGTTTAGAGGAAAGACGCGTGCGATAAATTAACTGATTCCATTTCCAGTTACTCGTCCATTTTGTCATGTCTTTACCAATGTGAGAAAACTGTAAAGTTACATCTCAGTTCGACGTTCGTACTTCAGTTCTCGATACACTTAGCAGATCGTTTCACATTGGACTTTATGCCACACTTACATATAAGCGTGATAACGGTACCAATATTCGGATTGGCAAGTTTCAGATGTGAGACTGATTTCGTTTTGTGCTTTAGGCGAAAAAATATCTGGAAAATGGCCTCTCCAACAGCGTGAGACTTGCACGCAGTGAAGAGGCTTGAAAGAGGTTTCCGTTTGAAATAAGCCCGTCGTCGAAGGTTACCTAAGCTCCCAACTCGTAGCAAATTGCGCAAGTGAATTCCTGGACGACGACGTCGGTACTTCGAGAAGATAGCTCAGAATATCCTTGACCGCGAATAGTATAATGACTGTACCGAAGTTGTAATGAAATGCTGATCGCGATTCCCGACAGTGTGATTCTGATTCGGATTCTCATGTTCATCGTCGCCCAGATTCCCTTCCCTTCCCTTCTTCGGCATTCAGCGCGTCATCTGCTCATAAGATTAATATCGCGATGCGCTTAATGTTCAATTAAGAATGGCCATAATTCAAGATTTAAGCGCCAGATTGATTGCAAAATAGGCAAACTTGTCACTTTTGGAACTATGGTTTGAGAGATTATCGCCCGCCTTTCCTGCCCGTCACATCACTGTTGGTACGCAATGCCTGCGTCTATCCTCTCTTCTTTCTCATTTCGAATTCACGACTCTGAGCGAATTTAAGTGAAAAACTCGCAGCTAGAAAACGACCACGGCGAGGGAGAGAGAAGCGAAAAGCATCGCCACGATAAAAATCACTTCAGGCAATCGATATCAAATCACCTTTCATTTAATGCGAATTTGAATGTTTGCTGCAACGGAGAAGCTTCGAATATGATCTACGTTTCGAGCTTGAGTCCCGGTGAATTTATTCTCCAAATTATTATTAATAGACATGACAGTTTCCATGGCAAAATGCACTCAGTGACGATTAAGAGGATAATGATAATCGCGAGATGATGGCGATCGAGAAAGGAAGCGCATGTACGAAAAAGCATAAGATAAAAGTGCTTGGAGGCAGAATTAACGTTTCGCCAGTCATTCTTTCCGAGGTAGAGCTTCTTCTACTTCTTCGACTTCTTCTGCCTGCTCTCCCTCGACTCTCGTTCAATGTTTTATTGTCGTCTGCGTCTCCTCTCTTCTCCTCTTTCACTTTCTTTCGTCTGTCTCGATCACAACCTCTTCTGGTTGTCCTCATCATTGTCGTCATCATAAAATGACGACGATTAGAATCAGTTTTGATGGCGGTGGTTAAGGCTTATCAGTCTGTGTGCTAGTGTATAGTCGCACTCACGTTATTTGGGCTGAGCGCCAAAAACGTTATCGCATCGCCCGTAAAAATGTTGATCTATAAAAATACCTGAAAACTTGCCTAAGTTAAGTTAAGGTCATGTCAATAAATCAAATCGCGAGATTTTGCGTAGCTCTTCTCTCTCTTCTTGTGCTCATCATCATCATCATCGTCGTCGACTTCTTCTTCTTCGAGATATTGACGAGAAACGTTGTCCTTGGAGTTCGAGCAAGTTAGTCACTCACAAAGCTCATATTTTTGTTCCTCTATCTTGCGCTCTCCTCAATTCGTACTTTGATTGCGATTTACATAATTTCTCCATTAATTTTATTGCCTTTTTGCCTAATTTTAATCGCGATTCGAGAATGGTCTGCGCTCGGAAAACGTAATTTTTTTTCGAAACAGTTCTCATCTGAGCCCATCTCGATCATCGTTCATCTCATGCAATTACTCACCATTATAAATTTTGATCATTCGCGATTGACGATCGCCCTTCGATCGCAACCCTTTATCTCCCTTCTTCATACCCCTTATCATAGCACACAAACATACTTGCGAGACGGTATTCATCAACCAAAACATAAAACTTGTTTGCAAAATTTTTCGGATATTTTCCAAGAAAAACTCGCTCGAGCTTGCACGTCATTTTATCAACATACCTTCGCCCGACCGTGATTTATAACAATATTCGTTAAGCCTTGCTAAAAATTAGTAGAAATTGCACGGCGTCTACCTGGGCAGGATTGCAGACTGGCTGCGTTCATGGAGAATTTATGAGAAATGAAACGGCGTTCGTCATTTGCCGATAGACTCGTGTGGCTACTCACCAATTCTTCATCGTTACTTATTGACGAGCACGGTGACCGCAGATATAAATTATGTATTCGAATAAAACGTATTCAGCATATAGGTTCGAGTTCGGCTCGCTTCAATCATAATTTAGTATTTCCGTTGATAATCATCATCAACATTTGAAGCTTCTGTAAAGTAATTACAGTATCGCTATAAACGAATGAGGGAGTTTTTGGCCGTCTCTTAGCTCTCAGTTTCCCCTCGTCATAGCCACGCTCTTTTGCCCCCTCTCGTCGATTATACACACAACGCGATTATGCAAGAAAACCAATCGCGATATCCTTTTATTGCCCTTCCGCCTGGTGTGACCTGAACCACCTGTCCTAATGCAATGCGATGCGCGAAACAGCCTATAGCTACTTCATTGCCGATGCGAGCTTGCGTGACACGAGCGCTCAACATAATAAAGTGTAAATTGTTTCGATGGCTTCTCGCTGGGTCCTAGTTGTCAGATGAAAGAGGACCAGAAGAGAAGAGGAAATACCTCGTCTTGTTCTCGGTGTGTAACTATTTCGCTCTGGCGAGTCTCTCAGGTAGCTTTTCATCGTTGACATTCACTTGGCTTTATCACGATATTTATCTCTCTCTTTGGCGAAAGTTATGAAGCGAAACTTTTTTTGCATAGTGGTGCCATTGCTGAAATTGCATGCGGACGGCAGAACAAAGAACCAAGTTTGCGAACGATGAGAGGGACATAAAATTGCTCGGAAAATTAAGTAATTAAGATTAGGCACCAGGAGACTAAAGTCCGTGTATAAACACAGAAGCGATTCTGCATCACTCAGATGGAAAGCGGGTGAAGAAGGAATTGCAAGCAAGAATTACCTGTCGCTTTCTTATATTGCATGCGTTTTAAAAAATTATCTGCAAATTCAATCTCACCTGTCAGCTAATCCGAAAACGTTCCGTTCTCGGCCCGTCTCTCGTTTCCGTTGTCGCTTTAATTCTGGCTAATTTTCTAGTCGAATCACGTGCCTCGACATAATAGCATTTATTTCATTTGTTCCATATATCAAATTAATGAATATAAAACGCTGTCGTTGAGCGAATGAATGCGACTCACTGTGTTTAATTCATTGCAGCCTTCCATTGTGACGATCACCAATCTGTTTGATCACCACCTCTCGCGACCTCTTTTCGGAAGACGATCGCCATTCGACATCGACACATTCCATTGAAATCTAACATTCGCAGTGCCACCGACATCGTGAAAAGTCGGGTGGAAATCAGCGCAAGTTTCGGAAGTGAAGTCCGCATCGGAGGCAGGCAAATCAAATCGAAACCGCGCTTCTACAGAAGCGAAGACTCGCCACGCGCTCGGCAAACAGAACGCATTTCGCGTGGTTCGGTCGCACGTGCCGTGAATCTGAATCGTTGCGCTCCTCATCCTCATCGTCGTCCTCATCCGCATCTCGCCACCAGTCTCAGCCGATGATTGTGTGTCCGTAGTCGCTGCATGGGAATTGGGCACCCACTTGTTAAATTTAGACCTGACCGCTGTCGTCTCTGGCTCATCACTGATCGTCGTGCGCTTCCTGTCGCATCGTCAACCGAAGCTGGCTAATTCCGGTGCTAGTTCGGCGGCTCATCATCACTCGCAACATCATCTAACACCGCATCACCTTTCACCTTTTTGCCCATGCATATACTGCCAGGGTGGTACCGCTGCTGGGGGTGCTGCTGTGGGGGAGCAGGCAGCGTTCATGGATCCACAGCACTACGCCTATCATCCTTACTACAGGTAGAGAAAACTTTTGCTAGAAAACTTCTTAAATCCCTTACTCAATTGATTTATCACTGTTTGTGCCGCGCCTCGTTTCGCCATCGTGACCTCCACGCGTGTTCCATCTTTGATGATGGAAACTTTACTTTCTCTCCAACACTGCCAACAGGCGAAAAGAAAACAAAAATCAAATTCGGCAATCTTTTTAATTCGAAACTTGATTCTCTGCGAGTGTTGCGATCTGTCGAAGAATCATCGCTTAGCAGAACGATTTGCGCTGTGATTATGCCAGACAAAAAGAGACAGAAGATATCGATATCGAGTTCCCTTCGTTGTTTCACAGTCTCGCGAGTTGAAATATCGCGAATATTCTCTCTTAATTTCCACGTAATTATAGTAGGCAAAATATATATTTGTGCTTAATGATTTTCTTATGCTAATTGTAAAAATGGTATTTTCATGACGGTTTATCTGCTTTTACGATGACATTTACTGCCACTTACCGCTTCTTATACCGCGTCTCATTAAGTGAACATTTTATTGTACTTTCCCAGTCGTGTTTCACATGAAGAGTTACACGACCCTTGCCGTATGTCATCTCTCTCACTCTTCTGACTTCAATTTCACTCTCATTGCATGGCTTTTTGCTTCTTCGTCTCGCTACCAATCATTTCGACACCATCTCATTTTCGGTTCTGCTTCACCCAGTCGGCAATCAATATTGTCCATCTTCCACTGTCTCGTCGTTTCGCAATTGTTTTATTATTCAAACGAACCCATTAATTTCGATATTGATTAGCTTCGTTAGTTATCTGACTACCGTACTAAATGAATTTTGTTGCGTCGTGCACCGAATTTTCATTGCTCTCGCCGGTGAGTTGAGTGGAGTCCTTTTTGCAATGGCCTGTCAACCAATGTTTAATGTTCGCATCACGAATTTCGGTACAGTTAGAGTGAATATTTCGTGCATGTGCAGATTTGTCTCCCCAAAAGCATTGAATTCGATAAATTTTGGTGTGCTTCGAACCTGTTCGTAATGAATGAAAATGAGCCGAAACGAACCATGCATGGGTCAGATGTAATACATTTTAGTAGGAGAAGAAGAAAGAGACGATATTCGGTGAGATGCTAACTTTTCGATTCAATATCACTTATCACGAGACGAGAAGAAGAAGAAAGTAGGAGTGTCTCTTGCATAAGATCAAGTTAAATGCTTACCTGGAGAAGCACTCACAGTTGAGGACTCGTCTTACAAGGTATCTCATCCCCCTCTTCTTACCTGTTCGCCAAAGCGTGTGTGTGATGTGTACCATCATCTGAGGTTTTGCTCCGAAACATGTTCACTCATGCTACATCCCATCAGGAAAGGTTAGCTCTCAGTTTGGTTCAGTTTGTAGACCAAACGCGCTCCGGAATTCGTCGATTTCTATCATGTCTCGTTGCTCTTGTTACTCGCGCTGGCACTCGTTGTGCATAGTCGACGAAACGCATCCATAATTTCGCAGTTTCAA
Source organism: Osperalycus tenerphagus (assembly GCA_022876805.1). Taxonomy (NCBI): domain Eukaryota; kingdom Metazoa; phylum Arthropoda; class Arachnida; order Sarcoptiformes; family Nematalycidae; genus Osperalycus; species Osperalycus tenerphagus. The sequence continues at coordinate 4,557 of JAGGCA010000533.1, read as the reverse complement.
GCTGATCGAGTCTTTATAATCGTCCTCGTTGACGTGTATGCAGAGTCGGGGCCGGTGTGAAGGATCATCATCATCACCACCAGAGTGTCGAGACAGCGGCTCAGGCAGCGGTTGTGCAGTCCAGGTAAGCAAATTCTATGTCTCTGCTTTGGCTTTGTCTAATTGTTTATCCAACTGCTGAGCGAGTGTATTGCGCAGCGTAATTTACGCTCCTGATGAGCGCATCAGTGCAATTTTGTAACCGTTTCTATGAATTTTGACATCAAGCATCGCTTGTCCGGATGACCACACCATGCAATGCTTTTAGACGTTAGTCGGATACAAACAACTACCGAGGTGCACATGAGACGAGTAGTGACGATCAGAGCGATAATCGTCATAATGATCAAGCTCAACATTAGAATGTTGTAAAATATTTATAATTATATGCCACATCGGTAAGACAAATGAGCGATTTATGCGACTATCAAGGTTTTAGCCGAAAGGAACGGCGAGCAACCGAATCGAAATGGATCCCATATGCAAAGTAATGCTCTCTCTTTGCTTCCATCTTTCATTTTCATCTGCAGTGAAAAACGCATGGAAAATGCCAAAAATAACCTTGCTTGCTAATAGATCAGATTAGAGGAAAGACGCGTGCGATAAATTAGCTGATTTCATTTCCAGTTACTCTTCCATTTCGTCATCGAATCGGAATTTGCATGTCTCCACAAATGTGAGAAAATTGTATAGTTGCACTTTCTGCGCGAAACGCCATTTGTGGATGCTGAACATGAATGTTTGCGCTTCAGGATGTTGTAATTTTGAACGCACTCTTATGACACTGTCAATATTCGGATCGACACGTTTCGGTGTGTCCCATAAGTGAGCTGTGATCCAGACCCGATCGAAATAGAGAAACGATCTCAATATCTCGGATCGTGTAAAGTGATCACCATCATTATGATCGGGAAAGCCAGACAGGAATCTAAATCAAAGCTCTGATAATGTAGAAAGCAGGACCATGATTGCATTACGTGCAATACTCGCATAAGTATTTTCATGCGGATTGTCGGTGCCATTTCGGATTGGCAGTGTGCACGGCTGCTGAATAAGTAAAAGAAAAAACACATCGACCTCAATCCTGAATCGTTGTGGCTCCCGAGAGTCATTCTGCCCATTATAAGCGCTTTAACTCCTCTCTCCTCGTCTCATCTCCCTCTCGAATTATTTTTTATATACTCTTCTCTTTCGAGATCGTGCTCGTGTTTGTGTCTGTGTGTTGCTGCTCCCTTTCAAAGATTTAGGTTTAGATTTATATTTTCGGCCCCCTTTTCACTCTCAACTAACTCTTAACCCGCAATATTTTTTTGCACACTTGATTCGATTAGCTATTGAAAGGCTAATTTGCATATGATTTGTGAGACACACCGTTTTTCGATATTCGCGGTGCACGCGTGTGAGGCGATCGTAAATAGGCTAACATATATCAATAATCAGCTGACTGCTGCTTTCGTTTTTTTCGGTAGTCATCTCTCTCTCTCGAACGTCTCACGGTTTGCACAAAATTGAATTTCGCAAATTTTGCATATTTTATTACCGTCCCACGGCGCTACGTCGTCGACATTCCATTGCTCGACGTAAGAATTAAGTGAAAGAAAGACAAAACAGAGAGAAGAGCGAAGAGGCAGCGACGAAATGCTGGAGATGAGTCTGAAAACGACTTGAAAATAGTTAAAACTTCTATCGAGAGTATATTTTTCAACTGCCAAATGACTGCGGGCGATAAATGTTTATATGTTATTCCTCTTGTTGACCTTCGCTAAAAACCAGAAAATCAAACGAAAACGTCTTTAAAAAGCGTCTTGCGCTCAGAGTCAGCAAAGGCAAGACTATTTGGCAACGAAGAAAACCGCCATTAGTGTGATGAAGGTAGATGAGAGATAGAGGACGCAATGCAACATTTGGCAGTATACCTGAAACGCGATACATAGCATAATCCTTGCTGAAATAATCGAAATCATTAATTAACGTCATAAGCTCGGCTTTCCATTGTTTGTATTTATAATTAGACAATCGTTGCGGTTTTGAGTGACGCCAGAATGGAATCCGCAAAGCATTAGAGCTTGTTAGCTTGTTCGTTAACAAACCGTGATGTTGATCTTCCGACAGCGAGCTAACGCAAATATGTATCAGTTAACAAGTCGTGTACATTTAAGACTATCATTTATTGTTACGATCATCCGTCGCTCCATTGAATTCGTTCTCGCTTCTCCATTGTTACTCTCCTTATCGAGGGTCTAAATCATGCTGCGTTCTCCTCCTCACTCGTTGTAAACGTCAATCAAAGTCTCGCCACTGAATGGTCCTCACTGAAAGCTATCACTGTATGTAATTGCTATGCAAAGGAGGTGCTGACAGGAAGATGGGCCAACACGTGCCGACATTGCTCGATCGCTTGTTGCGGCTTGGTTTCAGTTTGCAGTCTCGCTCCTACAACAAACGACCGCTATTTGAACAGGCTATTGAAATGGTTCTTCCTTTTTTTTGCATAACTCACGAACGCATCGAAAGCATTTCATTCCTCTGTTAAAAGTTAATCTAAATGGAATATATGAAATATCGTCGTGTGCGAGAATGCCAGACCGAATCGCAATTTCGCGTTTAGTTTTGCATTCTCATGGACATCGATAGTGAATATGTTCTGCTGGCTTCTACTTGCATGTAAAGATGTTCTCGTGTAATGTTATGCTGTTTAACAATATGGGCAATTGAGAATACAGCACAACATTCGTGTTGCTGCTGTTCGAGAGCGGCATCAGTTAAGTCAGCGAAATACAACGTACAATAAAAATATGATAATTTTATGGTCGCTCGGTGCGAAGGTGCCGTTCGTATAAAAGAGCAATTTTCGTTTTCTATTGATGGCCAAACATTTTTCTACTGCTCCACCACCCTGCAAGTCCAGCGAGGGGTTCAAGTTCAGGTTCTTTCAGGTTCTCTCCTCTCGCTTTTCGATGAGTTTGATTCATTTGCACTCGCGGCTAGCCATCGTTTCGTCGAAGAAACGAAATGAACGGAAAAAAACTCTTAGCATATGAAAAGATTTCGAATTCGGAGTGAAATCGGGAGAGCATGAGAGAGGAAGTAAGAGAGACAGAGAGACAGAGAGACATGGACAGACACGGACAGAAGGAAGAAAAATGAATCTATAGAGAGAAGGAAGATGTGGGAAAAAGTAAGAAAATACATTAGCGAAACACAGAGGCGCGAGAAACGGCGGCCAAGCACCATTAATAGTTAGAAGAGATGATCTAACAAAAAAGAAGTTAGCGCGAAAACAACACCAAAACAACGAAACGTGACCAGGCTGGCTCGTGGACGGTGCTGCTTTAATTGCACTGCTAATCGATTTATGATTTGTCAAAGATGTTCATTGCTAATTTATGACGAAAATTGATAATTTATTGCCATGGGTGAGAGAATTGCCAGGCGATGGTGATGCGCACATTTCGCCAAGGATCGTTTGTGTGACGGTTTTATTGCTTAAACATCCAAAGTGACCCACGAACAGTTCAAAAGCTAATTGAATATGGATAGAGACCGGTTGTGTGGTGGTGGGAGAGAGACAGACAGGGAGCAAAATCTTGGATAAAACTACAACAACAAATTATTGAGGTTGCTTTAAAGGATGAGAACCATCAAATAACGAGTTTCACTAAATATTATTAGCCATACAGGCGGTTGATAATAAATTTCTACTGCGTTCTTCAGCTTTTTACCTCTTCCAGCAAAACTGTCAGAAGCAGATTTTTTCTCCTCACCGCTGCAGAGCAACCGCAGCAGCCAGAAATTG
>JAGGCA010000523.1:91506-108195 GCA_022876805.1 Osperalycus tenerphagus | reverse complement strand
GTGAACTCCTCGTTGAGTGAGAGTTGCTGTTGTAGGCTGTTCATGATGACACAATGAATCGATGAACGAAATGTGAGAAATGGAATCAAGTCGGCACGTCGTTCGCAGTCATGCCGAGAAATGTGGAAGCGGCGAACGGCTCATTCCGAGGATGGCAGCACCATCATGGCGCCGATTTTTCATCGATCGATCGATCTGCGTTTTTATTCAGATATGATCAACGTCATTCGTAATCACTTAATGTGCTCTATCATGGTCAACTTTCAAGATCGGTCTTTCCTTACAAATATTCATATAAATATGATAAACTGAGTGAATACAGAGCAAGAATATAGAAGCCTTGTGCTTTGCTTAAAAAATGACAGGTCAAGCAACAAATAGTTTGCAAGACTCGCTCTTGGAGCATAACAACATATTGAGATGCCCTGTTAGAATACAGCATTCGATTTTATAACATTTACAGGAGCACAATTTTAACATTTCTGTTGGAAATGAGTGGCGGTTTCTGACACTTGAGTGCTTCTTCGGAGGCCGGTGGGGATTCATCACTTGGAGAAAGCGAAGACGATGCTGTTGATATCGGTTCGTCGCTATTATCAGCAACTTGAACGGACGCTAGCTGATCGTCTTTATAGTAATTTCGATTGTCAGAACGTGCACTCGAATTGCTGAACTGATAGAACTCGTAACGAACGACCACCGAAATAACAACGATGGCTATGAGAACGAATATGGAATGGAAAACGAGTACGTCGTAAATAATGCCGAGAACAGCCAGAGTGACCAGTATGGCGATAAACGAGTAGATGAAGCACGGATTGATGATCCGCGTCGGTGATGATGGTGTGACAACATCATTCTGATCATAGCTGCGCGAGTCCGGCAGCGATTGAGTGAGAACCGTTGCCCAGATGATGTCGTTCCGCATCATAAACTTAATAAATTATGACCGATGCGTGTTTTCAAGAACCGTTTCTTGTTGAGTAAGGCATATTTAATATCATCTTCATAGTACCGAGACACCGCTCTTAGCGCGACGATACACTAGAATATCGATCGCCAAGCAAATCGTGCTGGTTACGACTCAACTAATCCCCCGAGATACCATGAGATGAAAGAAAATTACAACTGGATACTTTTGTGTAAAACATTGTTTATGAGAAAGGATTGGCAAATGTGTAGTGTCGTTGTCGCGCTATTCACATATGTTCACTCTAGATTCTATTCAGGTTTATACAGCCACTCCAACTACATTTGCCGTCAGCTGGCGATTCATAAATCTATTTACAGTCAAATTTTCCGATTCTGGAATTATGTTTGTCGATTGGCGATGCTACAACCACAATGAAGTCCCACTGCTGGACGCTATGGATCGTTAAACGAGCACAGAACTGACACATCAAATCGAAAACGGCGCGCAAAATGAAGACTTCCGGTGCTCGATGTAGTGGTGGCGAGTTCAGATCGGTGGGTAACGAAGACGAGGACGAGGACGAAGAAGGGAAGAATTTATTATGAGCGATTCGGATAATTGTGACGAGAATGAGTGCGAAGATGAGGAGATCGATCCGCGAATCAAGGAGAAACTCGAACAGCTCAACAGACTTACTCAGAAAGTTAACTACCTCGAGAAACAATCTGGGGTGAGTCCTACTTTTGATCGCAGTGATTGCGCAATTAATTAATGACGTTGTTGTTTGTCTCTGGTGGCCAGGAAGCGAATGCTTTGTTCCGCGGGGTGCTCAAAGAGTCGAGCGACAGGTTGAAGATGATCGCAAAGAAACTGGGCAAGAGCATTGGAGAGAGTCGAGCATATCATGACGCGAAGCGTGAGTACAACAACAACAATCAACTGGAAACCCGACAATCAAAATATGCACTTATTCCTCTTACTCTCAGGGGCCGCTGAACGGGCACACATCGACTGCCAGAAGGCTGCTATTATGTTCGAGCGCTCCAACCAGGTGCACATCGATGCCAAGAACGCCATCAAGAACATGGAGATGCGCTTCAAGGCTAGAGAAGCACCTGATCGAAATACTGTGGCCACAGATTTCGATGCAGCATGGCAGGAAATGTTGAATCACGCCACTATCAAGGTAATCAAAGATCTTGTCAATATCTAGTTACTTGACTTGGTGTGCTCACTAACTGCTTCTTTGCTCAGGTGATGGATGCGGAGAGGGTCAAGAGGGAGAGCGAGGCGAGACATTTGAATTCGATGCAAGCATTCGTTGCTGCGAAAAACAGGTGACCGATTATGGGTGACACTGCTCAACGACAATTCAGATCGAGCACTACTAATGCCAGCTTTTCTTTATATCAGAGTCGCACAACTGAGCAAAGAACTTCGATCGTCAATCCATAAATCAAAGTTAGTTTATCTGAACTGTGTTGCGAATTACTATGTCTTTATTGCTGGTGTGTTTTCTGTTCTGGTCTTGCAGGCCTTATTTTGACGAAGCATCTCGATTCAGAGAGCGACTTGCTCACGCCAAATCGCAAGTTGAACGACTCGGTAGCGAGATCACCTCTACCAAGAGCTCGTACGCGGAAACACTGAAAAAGTTGGAAGCCATTTCCGATGAGATACACGAGAGGCGTAATCAGATGTTTGCGAAATCGTTGAAACGAGAGCCTGGAGTGGGTGCGGAAGTGTCCGCCGCGGAACTCGTCGATAAACATGATTATGGTCGGTGAGAGTTTAGCGTCCTCCTCCAATACTTGTACTCTGATTGTTTGGTTTTTCCCAACAGATAACTCTCCTGGTGATACGAACGAAGTGCCTAAACTTGAGATTAATTCGCCTCGATATCAGTTACAAGTCAACCCCAAGACGGTGGCCGTCCTCCATTCTGTTGTTGCCGGACGGAAATCCGTTGAAAGTGTTCAGAAGCATCGCAACAGCAAGACTGATGTAGTTGCTCGAGATGATGGTCAACTAGATGATGATGATGGAGCTACCAATCTGTCAGATACATTTATGGTTAAATGTGATATTAAAGGAGATGACAAGTTGTGATGTGAACGCGCCTCTCGACCAGGAAAACAATGCCTTTGAAGAGGCTCAACTATGAATATCGGTGGCAGTTATTTTCTCCCCACTTATACAACTACATAATGAAACTTATTTTAATCATGGAGTATTTTATCGTATTCGCGATCTTGTATCTATAAAGACTTATTTTATCGACTGCAAATACTTAAGAATACAAACAAGACTCGTTGGGTTGCATTGCGATTTAGTCGCATCAATCATGCCATATTTGGAAAATAAACTGTGTACTATTATTATTCTCTCGTCAATGCTTCTCATACGAAGCGGTCCAGCACCAGCAAACATACTGGTGCATGGTTATCCCTGAACTGTTCATGGCAGTTTAGGCATGCAACCATCAGGAGTGCATTTGGTTGACTGGGGGCAGCAATGAACCTGGTCCGCGCAACAAACAGCATGATCGAGTGGACAACACCCCCAAACACCTTCGGCAAGAGAGCAGCAAGTGTTATGGTCCGGACCTGATGGGGTAAGAATACAGAGAGTTTATCGGAATGGTGCTGTCAGAAAAGAAACACTCAATTACATTGGTATTTTCCACCTGGACAGACCACACTCGACCAATTAACTGTTATAGAAACCGAAACAGGAATATTTAGAGGTCTAATCTTTTAACCTGAAAACGTCGCGACTCGCGGACTTGGAAATTACAGATCTGTAATTCGTAAAACTTACCGAAATCGGTGTCCGACAAGCCGCTATGATGAATGCACCTTCGATGGCATTGTTGCACGTGCAAGCGAAATGAAGGCTTATTGAGGATTTTTTAAGGAATTAAAAATTGTTAGTTAAATTTTTACCGGCTTTTCGGCACATCGCACTCGGTTCCATTTGGACAACAGTGCTCGCCATCAGAACAACAAACTCCTGATTGATAAGGACAGCAGCCGTAACGACCACTGCGGAGCTTGCAACAGGTCTCCTTGTCATCACATCGTTGTTGGTCAGGACATTTCTGTGTCACGTTGATCAGCCTATGGCGTGGAAAGGGGTGAGAGATCGCCAATATGAAGATAATTAGTTACTTCATAGGAATTACTTCTCCTTCTGATTAGTTACGTGTAATTATTGGACAGAGTAAGCTTACATGTTGCGCAGAAATGGAAACTGTTTCCTAACCAGCAAGGGGATCAAAGATTGCTTGTCGCAGGTTCCCTCTGCCTCATTACAAGTGGTCCCCAATGGACAACAGTGCTCCCCATCAGAGCAGCACTAATCACAGAATTAGTTGTATAACACAATAGACAGATATTATGTATGCGTGCGTCTTACTTGGGCGTTCGGAAGTGGACTGTAGTCGCAGTCGGACGACCGTTGAGGAAAAAAATTAAAACCATCACTCACGTCAGATTAGTTTTGTAATTTTCATCAGAGTCCATTAAATCTACAAGTACTTGTACATACCAACATCCGTAGTGACCACTACGAAGCTTGCAGCAGGTCGCGTCATCCGGACAACTACGGCGATCACGCAGAATCTGGACATCATCTGGACATTGCTTCGACGATGAAGCAGCGATAAATGCAACCAGAATGAGAGAAACGATCATCGAATATTTGGGCGTCATGGTGAAATGCATTCGACTTTGACTGACGAGTGAATCGAGGGTCTCGATACGAGACACACAATGAAGAAGCACCAAGGATCGCTTCAACACTTCAGACAGATATCAAATGACACTCGAGAGTCAACACATCGCGATATCATTCCGTTACTACAGACTGTAGTCTGTGTACGTACTTGCATTTAAGTGCTGCTGAAATCTCATTGAGGAATTGTCGATCAGACTTGTTATTCAAGTCAGTGTTTCGGCTATATATCGGTTTAGTTTATTTGAATTTCAAAGTGACACGAAATGGATTAAAAGTTTTAATTTAAGACCGACACGATCAGGAATCAAGTGAAACGAGTGCCATAAATAGAGAAATAGGAATCATGAATCATTCAGCCAGTAATATCACCTATCACTTAACAATGATTCAATCATTGATGGATCATGCTTGATATGGAGCTGAGCGAAAAACTGTTAAATTAAGTTATTAGATGCTCGACAGACTTCGTCTGGTCATCGCTTCACTTCTGCCCTTGTTGGTTACCTCAGCCGTTCTTAACGTTATTCCAAAAATGTCCTCATGGAATCTGATATCTTCGCGAAGTGCGACGAGAACGTGTTCCGGATCGTCGACGCCGTTCTCTTTCAGAATTGATCGCAAGGTTTTGCTCACATCTTCGGCCATCGAGACATCTCCGCAAACCTGAAAGCAAACGGGTTCAAACTGTAGTTTATGGATCAGCTTTGCGGTAGCCACCATTGAAAAGGTCGGAGTGAGCGGAGAACCAGAAAAAATTTTTAAAGAGTAAAGGCCGTCAAATTCCTAAATCACTGTTCGCGAGCCGCTATTCTTCATTATTAGAAACTTGAAAAAGTGTCAGAGAAAAAGCGAACGAGTTGAACACAGACATTCTCAATGGCTGCAACCGTTTAGGTAGTACTGGAGAACACAAATGAGCAGTTCAGTTTCATGCATTTTACGAAGACATACGTAGAAATGAGCTTTCTCATAGACCAGCTCGTGGTGAATCTGTTTCGAGACACTCTTCAGACAATCTTGAACGTATTGCTAGGGAATGAGTAGAACTTATCGTTGTTTAGCCACACTGGGTTCCTGAAAAAACGTTAATTTACTTACTTTCGGTTGACCAGGAACGCGTGAAAAGGCAGTGAAGACCTGGCTCAAGACACGAGTATCCAGCATCGATTGTGTCTCTTTGGCGTACAATTGCACCGACGGCAATCGACAACCGAAGAATAGAGTCATTTTGCCGAACGTCTTTCTCATTTCTTCCTGCGGTAAGTTATCTTCATTCGACTTGTTCTCTTTAATTAATCCCAATCTCTTCATACTCATATAGCGATGCTGCCAGAACGCTCTAAAAGGCGCAATTCCTGTTCCCGGTCCGACCATAATAATAGGAACTGATGTATCATCCGGCATCCGGAATCCTGGTGCGTTTCTGATGAATCCGTAAATGACATCCTCTTTGGTGACGTCTGCCAGGTAATTGGAACAAACACCGAAATGTTTGGCACCACTTTGAGTGGTGTATTTAACAACTGCAACAGTTAAATCGACTCTCGAATGTGAAACGAGTAACGGAGATGAAGAGATCGAGTAAAATCGTGGCTGAAGAGGAGGAAGTTGAGTAAGAAGAAGCTCCACAGACAATTCAAGCGAATCAAATTCTGTGAGTACTCCGAGCAGATTCGGATATCGATGTGCCTTCCATTCTTCGTATTTACGTGAATCGCTCGCCAATGTCAATAGCTTTCTTTTGTGCGCCTCGTTGTTGGTGCAGTTTGAAATCAACTTCAAGAATTGCAGTGTTGGTGGAGTGGTGATGTCCAGATAACGAGTCAGCGCCGTTCTGAGCGATGTGACCGGAAGTCTCTCGTGTTCGCACCACTCGTCTTTATCATCACCATTGATACTGTGCTTCTTTATCATTACTTTGTACTCTGCATCTGGTTCACAGCCCGACATTCGCTCAATTATGCCATTGACAACTTCTTTTCGATTTGCTGGGTAAACAGTCAGATGATCACCCGGCAAATAGCTGATTTTGTTGCTATCATCACACGTCTCGAGCTCAACCAGAATTGTCTGCCGTCCCTCCACATCACCAACGTGCAAGTACTTTCGATCTCTCAGCCGGAACTTAACGATTGTCTTGCTCGAACTCTTCGCCAGGCCCTTAATGAAATCGTCTTTCGACGAACTAATGACCCGTTCGAGCTTGACGTTGTTCTTCGACCAAATGAACGGTTTCGATGTTGCCGTTTTCATTACCTCTTTCAACATGAGTTCATCGGAAATGCAGAACACGTCGCACGCCTCTTCGAACACATTCTTTGCCCATTCACCAAATGTCTGCTCCTGTCCACACAGTTCATCACCACATGTCACTTTCAGTATTCTCTCACCACCCAACTCGGCTAGCACCGTGTCAATGTAGTGACCGAACGCACAGAAATTCGGGTATGCACTCGAGCCTAATGCGAACACAGCGAACCTGAGATCATGTCGACGAGAATGTCAGACTCGAGATAATGATTCATGTATAATTCAATTACCGAATGTTCGACAGGGGACCAACTTGAGCTATAGTACCGTCATCGCAAGGAGGTGAAGTGGGTACGTCCGAAGAATCAAAAGAACTTGATAGTCTTAGGTAGCTCATCGAGATATTCCTGACACTCTCCAGATCTGGAGTTGTCTCGCCTGTAACTTTGATAGCTTGGAGTTGGCGAGCAAATGTTTCTCCATTTTCGGGAGGGTCCCCTAGACAATTAATAGAAAATAATGGAAATAGGTATAGGAAATACGGAAAATAGAGTTATGGTCTTACGAAGTTACACAAACACAGGAACAGGTCGACTTACCGTTGCCAAAAGTACTCGTAACGATCAGCAGAAATGCTTCGTGCTCGAGATGAAATGTGTCATATTCATCCATGCACAACACCTGGAATGGGATCCTGATTAATATATGCTTGTGACGGTCATCTTATGAATCTTACATTGACATTAAATGCATGAGAAAATACTTGCGCCAACTTTTTCGCGTAATGCTCCGATCGGCCCGTTTCAGTGGCATACAAAATTGTTACCTTAATTCGCTTGGATAGCGCCTTACCGAACAAATTCTGAGTGACAGGAAAAAGCATCGAACAAGAAGCATTGAGCACGCCACTGAATCGATTTTGTCATACCGATGTGAATTTGACCGCACGGGCGATCTCTTTGAATCGCAACTTTCGAGACGGCGTCACAGGTATTTTGCTTCCCGGTTGATGTTGCCATTCGTGTGTTCGCCACGCTGCTTCCTGGTACTCGTAGCTCGGCTTCAAGTAGTAGTTGAGCATCTCCTGATGGAATACAGGTGTCAAACTGCCGGTGGTCGGCGGTACAATCCAGACCCAGTCAGCAGGACAACCACCTCGAAGTCTTTGTTCGTTCTCTAAATGTTTCATAAACGATTCAGCGGCCGTGTGGTGATCGACGATGGTGACGCCCGATTTCTGGAAACTATCCAGTACGGCGAGGTTGAGTATGACCATAGCTGCATCTTTCCATAGGGTGCTATCACGTATTAACACACGTATTAAAATTGGCGCTCTACTTACTTGAGTGAGAAACAAACAATAAAGTATGGACATGCATGTCATGTATGCGTTATCATACGAAATAAACTTACGAGTTCGATCTCGTATCGAGACCCATTGCGATGGCGACGTCTTCGAATATGGGGGAAATTGGCGGTGTATAGAAACGTGTGGAATGTAAATGAAAGGAATTTTAATTTAAAAACTATTAAACTGCCATGTTACCTTCGAGTATGTTATACCGAGTCGAGTCACAAAGGTCGCGCACCGCTATTTCCGTGACCATGTACCAACCACTGAACGGTGCGGCTGTGCTCAAAGTTGCTCAAGTTAAGACGATCATATTAATTCATATTTTCAATATTATTATTTTACCTGTGAATTCGATGCCACCAACATCGAGCATCATGTTTGAAACTGCTGGCAGTGCGTACCATTGAAGGTCAAGATTTTCGAACCACTCGCACCTGAATGCGATATTTGAAAAATTGATCGGAACAATGTTATTTGAATCGGCAACGTATCATTACCTAGGATGTCGAATGGGCACTCGAAGAACTAACTCCTCAGGTATCGGGAAGATTTCCGGATCTTGTCCGTTGGCCGATAATACGAGCGGTAAGATATCGAATCGAGTACGTTTTCCTATCCAACCGAGCTTTTCGCACAACTATAATAAATGCAGTGCAATACATTCGAATGAGTCTGTTAATTAGAACTTGTGCCATCAGTAATCTTAACGTACTTGGGTCAGTTCCACGTTGATAGGATCACCGATAATCTTGCCAGACTCTGGATCAGTGTAGCCAGCATAGGAAATCAGTTGAAGATTCCATACCCGAAAATCATATACATGGTCTTTCTCGCGCTGTCGAAATATTGTGATTGCCGACCTGCGAGAGGCACTCCATTAAGTAACTTTTGAAAAAGGAGCAGAAAACAGAAACACGTGCACGCAGATCAATTGCCCACAATTTTCAGAATAAGTTTACTACCATAGGTAAAATACCTCAGATTGCCTTTGTTCGTCGCGTACTTAATGTGGTTACAAAGTGCTTCGAACCTGCGAAGTGAACAACTTGATCAAAACACTGCTATCAAAAAAGGGCGCACTGTGATTATTACATTTCTTGAGCTGTTGTTACGTATCGAGCATCGAAAACCTGAAAGAAGCGGAAGGGTTTGGAAAGCAGACAATAATACATTGGCAGTATCGAGAAAGTTTAGTACAGTGTACGATGTCGTGCGATGAACGCGTCGTTGAAAATGAGCCTCCGTGTCATAACCCTCATGGCCCTTTGCATATGCGTTTCGCTTTACATACCTGCAATTTGGACCACTGAATGCGGCCGATGCATCGAGGTGCGTTTCTCCAAGCGACTGTGTATAAAACATCAACGAACTTTACAATCAACTTTAAACATTCACAACGCTGCTTCTCCATATAACTTCATAGTTAGAAGCGAGTTGCTTACCTTTGGCACCGAAGATCAGTTCAGTTTCCTTCAAGTAGTAGGTCCCCTTTTGTCTCACCTCCTTCACCACCTCGTTCCATCGGGTTTCGTGAGCAGGCGAATTTAATCGCTTGATTGACGAATAATATTGATCGAGAAAGTGTCTGGCATGTATCAGGACTTCATCGGAGGTTCGACATCTGCGATTATAGCCGCCGCTCGTGCTAGCTGTCGGGTTGATGAGCGATCCGGTGCAATATTTTGTTGTACAATTTGTTGTCTTCGAGCATTCCAGTGAGTGAAAACGAAAGTAATTACACAGCCGCTGCAAGTCGCGAATTTCCCGCGTTGTTGCGAGGGGCATATGACCAGAAATTATGACGCGATCAATGCGCGATTTGCAGCGGCAATATTTCGGATAACAACCCCCTAACTGTTAGGGCACATTATAGGCAATGAAAATTCCGTGACAATAGCCGATGGTCGGCTATTTTCACCAAATGCGTTAAACAACGTTTTGTAGTCTTACTAAAAATTGAGTGAGAACGCGTTCCGCAGGATTGGGTGTCGGTAAAAAGCGATATTCGCGCGTGATACGGGACTGATCACTCCCGACCAGATTAAACGTTAGTTTCCTTAATTAGAGTCTTTGTGGGTGGCGAACGAGTATGTGCATAAGTAAATAGGAAAGGGTAGGATGTGTATCAAGTGGTAGGTGACAGCCGGGATCGGATCGCAATTCGGTGACAAGCGGCTGTGAGAATTCACTTTCAGTAAGAATCGTGACCCAGAGCATTATTTAACGTGTTCCGTAAAAATAGCATCAACCAAAAATAAATTAAATAAAATGTTATGGCAGTGAAATTGATCAGTCAGTAATGGTCACGCCTTACTTGGTTCGCTGTCTGATGGAGCGTATCGACCGTCATTTGACCTGATGTCAAGTTCTTGAGCTTTATCGGTCGTTTGGCTTGATGGCTGTAATTGAATCATTCATTGTTAATTTCCGATGGGATTTGCATGCGTGAGGAATGCAAATGTGTACGAAAACAAGAGGAATGTTTTCGTTTTCGTTTTCGTAAGAGAAATACAAAATGAACTACTGCCCGTTCTTTGTGCGTCATGCCAAACTTTGCGATTCGGAGCTGTCTCAGTCATCAATCCGTTAAGTAATGCAAAACAGAATTTAAACGCAATTTTCTCAATGAACTGCGTCACACCGCATCTACATTTCCATCTATCTGACACTCCTTTCGAAAGATCGAACACTTCAATTTGCGCTGTTGAGAAAATTTCGTTAGGACGCGCGCGAGAAGTCAATCGTCAGATATCTACCAGAAGGGTGCTTATAGGTGTGAAGACTATTCGCCGAAGCGAAAAAATGCGGATGTAAAGAGAGATGCGGATTCGGCTGGAGATGTGGATGTGGACACCGATGTGTTGGAGAGAATTGGCGTCATTCAGCACCAACAATACGTTGCGTGGGGCTTTATTTTCAAACGCCAATTCTATTAAGCTGATGGAAGCATAACTCGCACTCACATTCGCTTTAGTTGTAAATTTCATTCTCTGGTATCTCGTCATCAATTTTATATAGAACAGGCATCTATCTATTTATCGTGCTTTTTCGTCTTGCTTTCCTTTCTGTTCATCTTCCTTATCGAGTACAGTGCGCCGCGATTCTTATCACCATCAGTAAGTGAGAGGAATGCAAGAGCAAAAGAAAAACCAGAAGAAGAATTCATGCTCACGCAATCATCACAACATGCAAATTGCTAATCATCGTCGCTCCAGGAATGGAAAATTATCATAAGCATTTATTTGAGATGCTCGTTAAACGGACGCGAGATAGGAAGTTGCGTGATATTCATATTCAGATCGCGCGTTTCCTTCCTCGCTATCGACTCGACTCAACTGATCACCGTGGTCGAAACACTACTGCCGAATGCTGTGCGAATACAAACAGTTGCATTTGCTGGTCTAACTGAGTTACTCCGTTTTATCATCACTTGTCATACGGAATGCATGCTTCGATGAATATCAATGATGGTGATGACGACGAACGCGTGCTGGCCGAGCTGGCAACATCGGCGAACAACTGTGGCGAACAGCAGACGAGAGGAGATGGACATCAAGACGAAAGATGAAGATGAAAATGAAAGTGAAAGTGATGGTAGAGATAATGCAAAATTTCCGCGTCAGGATTAGCTCGACATTTCTCTTAGTCTTTCGCTTTCGATTACGAATTCGTGTCGAGTAGTGGTGTCGACTCGAAACTAAATAAGTTTAGTGTCTAAAAATTACGGTAAGTGTCTCAAAGATAGAGTGAAAGGAAGAGAGTGAGAGTAGATAGGAGGACGTGAGCAGAGGAAATATATCTTCGTGCGGTACTTGTTCTGCGAATGTGATGCGAAATGAATGAGATTCGAGTTTTGTTGATGGAAAATTGTTTCGCACGGCACGCGAAATTGATGGGAACAGGCAAAAGGCTTACCATGCAAGTTTGTAATAAGATAGAGTTTCGACTCGTATCGCATCTCGCATGCAATGTTTCGTTATCTGCGTTTGCAACTAAACTTTCATCATTCATCACTACGTTTCGTTCACGTTCCATTCACTGGTCTCCTTCGAGTTGATCGCTTTGCATCATTTTCATTTCGGTAATCAAGTTTCTATGAACTACTACTGTTACCACTCGTCGCTCACCTGGAATCATCATTGGCACCACCACCATCACCGTTAAGCTGTTCAATCTTGACGCTCTCTCGGCGCTGCTGATTTCCGGCCGTCACTTCCGTTGGTGTCAAAGACGGTGATGTCGATGACGACGATGACCCTTTGTTCATCCTAGATGTTCACCATTCACTAGACAAGAACAACTAACAGTCACGGCAACGCGAACAACAATAAATGAATTGGTCTAATGAGAGTGCGGATTCGATGTACGAGTATGGCTACTTATCAATGATTAAAGAAAGTAACTAGGCTGGCCAACTTGCGCCCTAAGAAGTTTCTTTCTTCAGCTCGATCTCTTCGCCTCCTGTCTCGATCTCAATGGCATTTCGCGCATGTCGACTCCAATCAAGATTAACTTTGATTCAGTGGAGCAAATACACGAAAATAAGACAAGAGAGATAAACATTAACACTTCACACTCGCACCACTCTGGTCATGTCGTGGTAACGTTGATGGCACGTCGAACAATTCAGCTTGCGCAGAGCACCGCGGAAGGTGGTCGTCGGTTGTTGGTTGTCGGTCGTCGGTCGTCGCTGAGTCTTCGCGCAAATGGCCAACGAATGTGTCACACTGATTTACGTAATCCATAAGTTCGACATCGCTAATGGCATGACGATGACAAACAGTCGTCGCAGATCGAATTGTCATACACGGATTTTGTCTGAGGCTATTTGCAGATTTAATTTACACCTCAGTGTCGTCGGGCGAGTTTGTCTAGAAAATCGCCTGACTCAAAGTAGAGAACGGACGGCAGTCAGCGTTTAGAACTGACGTTGTATAAGACGTGTGGGATGAAGAACAATGTTGAGCCACGAGGATTATCTAAATTTTGCAAGTGGCATATAAACAATTCCTTTCTGTATACAATTTACACTGAACGCTCATTTTCCGCAGAATGAGACTCATTACAGTGCGGCTCACGATTCGAGAAACGGATCTCGATGCGACATTACCGTCGTTTTGGACTCTTCGCGCAATTCCGCCATTCCGCATTTACGTATTTCGTATTTCGTATTTCGAACAGAACTTGCGTATTTCGTATGGTTTGTCGCGTTATAGTGGATGAAAATAACGGGACAAACAGCGATCCACGGATGTCAATCTAGGTGAACGGTGCGCGATGGCGAAGAAACACAATTCGGTTAAGCGAGGCGTACAAGAAATGATAATTATGCAAATGAACGTCGTCCGGACAAATCCCGACTTGAATTATGTTGACAAAGAGCGAACTTTAATTATTGCGTAATTCGCGGTGCGTAAGAAATAGATTACGAGCGAATTACACACATGTCAAGTCCAATGTTATGTTATTTACGTTCATTACACTGTGGAATACGAATTGCACGTCTCCGCTTCTCAACGTCTATATACGGACGTATAAACATTGTAACGCGAGTTGGCTTCGATTCTCGACCATTAAAGCGAATCGCCGTTTAATGAATAGCAGAGTGGTACAATTAATGAAAATTAGAGTAATGAAATGCGTGCTCAGGTGTGAGGTGACGATGAAATACAGAATCAGTAAAAGACAATTGATGGCCATTCAAACGAGCATATATGTATGGTATAGCAATACTGAATGAGTATTACGATATTTCTTAACATTCAATCCCAATCGGCCTCTGCAAATACTTTCTTGGACTTGTGTTCCGACTTGTTGTCGTCACACTCCTTCTTCAATGCAACTCCACCTGCGTCCACCTTCGTCTTCTTCTTCTTCGTTGTTGTCGGCGGTGAATCGTCAGGCGGAGTTTTCGATTTCACTGCCAGATCGTCACTTCCATTGCCGGAAATCGAGCCGTTAGCCTTCTTCACTGTTGACACATATTTTTCATACGTTATTACGCGGTAATAGGAGTTCGGCGTCAATAATTTCTTGCGCGCTTCATCAGTTTTCGATCGTTCTTTGAGCGCGCAGAAAGCTGAAGTGTCGTCAATCCAGCCTAAATCGACACCGCCAAAGGGCGCGAATAACTGATACAAATCGCTGGACTGCCACGACTCCGGAAATGTGACATAAAATACGTGCTCTCGTGTCGGTTTGATTTCTTCGCCACCGATATGCAGATGAGGCACATCATGAGTGTAGGTAAGGTGCAGCTAAATAGAGGCAATAATCGATATTAACAACACATTGAATGAATACAAACGTGCCTAGATTTACCTTGTTAACGAACTGACTCACGACAATTTCGTCGAAGTATAAAATCTTTGGCGTCAGGAACAAGCCGAGAAACTAAATATTCAGTGCGAAAAGACAAAAACAAAAATAATCATGCACACTGAACAAAATGAATCGCAAATGAACATATCCAATACCTTGTTGAGTGCGATGAAACAGTAACCGGTCAGGTACGAATCGTAACCTGCTTCGTGCATTGCTTTACCTGCCGAATACGAGCAGTTGGCCAGTTGGACAGTAAATGACGGAAACGGACCCTTTCGCACCTTCTCGTACAATTCACCCAATGACGTTTGATAATGCACGATCAGATCTCTGAACTGTGGCGCGGAAGCAATCAATTTCGTGTCGTACAGCTTCGGAAATAGCGTCTTGACTGTTTGCTTGAAGTTGGCGTATTTCTTCGACACGGACCCGATGAACTGATTGACAATGTGCAGCAGATCTAGCAGCAAATTGTGACCAACGAGGGGCTTCTCGTACTGGATAATCAACTGAATGACTTTCGAAAATCCAACCACTTTCTGCAACAGTTCGTTCTGGATAATCGCCTTCAAGTCCTTATCCAATACGGAGACGACGATAGACCGTTCAGGTGAATGGGACGATTCCGTATTGAGCTCGATCGTGTCAGCGAATGGCTGAGCCCGCAGTGCCTCATAAATTAGTCGTCTCTTGTACGCATTGCATGGTGTCAGCTCGAGACGATCGCTGTCGCTGACAGAATCCTCAACAAACTTCTTTACCTGTTTGAGAATTGCAGCAATGAACTCCTTGTGCTCACCTGGTACAGACAATGGAACGCCGCTGGCTTGCAGTGACGATGCCGCAGACTGAGCGGTCTTCTTTTGTGCCTCCAAGGCGTCTATCAGTGCTTGCTCTTCGTCGTGGTTCAGGTAAGTGATTCCTTCTTGAAACAACTTGTTGAAATCGAACCCGTGATCAATGAGAAACTGGACAGCGAATGCTTGAACGCTGAACGAACGATCAATGTTGGCTCGTGGTGCTGACAAGCCGTTGATCTTTCGCGGAAAGATGTAGAAGTTGTACGAATGGCATTCGTAATTTTGGGTAGCCGAGATGCGTTTGAAGCAGGACAAGCCAAACTGGGTGATGATGGTGACTACTTTGGTTACACTTGGAAAATTAGGCATCGAACAGAGTATTAACATACCTGGATGATCCTGTAGTCCATCGCTTCGTTGACTAATTTCGCATAGCGTTCCTCTGGCAGGTCAAACAGGTTGAGTGTTCGCTCTTTTCTCAGACCAGTGAGTTCCGTGTCGACAGCGAGAAAGTCGCACCCCTGGATCACCTTCTCAAGCGTCGGCAACACGTCCAGGAAATTCTTATCGGTCACATCCATTTTCGGACGTAGGTGACAAGTGTAGTCAACGAAAACGAGTACGGCGAACCGAGAGAATGCAGTTGACGTGAAAATTAGCAATTAAATGAGTCCCATTAAGGAAAGTTGGTTGCACGTGGTCCCAATGGTCCAAATGGTGCCAATGGTCTCACCGATGCGCCACCTCACGAGCCACACCATTCTCAACGTCCACATCTCATCCAATTTCCGACTATTTTCTTTATTTCCTAACTGCTTCATTAAATAGCTCATTGTAAATTATTCTTTACCGTAAATAGAGAATATATAAAATTTTATAATAAGCAATAACTCAACAAAATCATTCACATTATTTGTGACAGTTCGATTTAACATTTGTACCACTCGTGAAATTCAGTATGCTCTTCGAATGAGGACTAGCGGAATGTGAGAATTCGCCAGCAATTACGTACTCGTAATTACAATCTGGTCACTTCTTCGACGAGATTGTTCAAATCTTCAAGTGCTTTCTGCAATCGCGCTGCGATAATTTTCTTCGATACAGAATTGAGATAGTCGATTAATTCGTTGAATAACAACTCGACGGCCAGAACTTGACCATTTCTTGATATAGCGATTACGCCCTGCGTTTCGCGGTCCAGAGCACTGGTGAAGATAATGTCGACGCAGATGGTTGAGCGACAAAGCAAAGTAACCGTCTCGAGATCACAAACGTACAGTTGACCGTATTTTGAGAGAATGTAAATGAGA
>JAGGCA010000523.1:53354-68315 GCA_022876805.1 Osperalycus tenerphagus | reverse complement strand
GAGAGAAACCTGTGCAGAGCGATCGACACATTCGTCAGGGAATTAGTCAGATTGTTTTTCCTACTTGGAGATACCTGACTATCTACCTAACTATCATTTTTTGTTTGGCTGAGTGTACTATCGGCAAAAAAGTGTTCACGAGCCCTTTAAAGTGTGCGCAAAAACCTGTGTTGAGGGATCCAGTCCATATTTAATATTTCACGTATCAATGAGCAGCAATTAATTAATTAGCATCTGTATTAGTAATAATGGCAGTGCAAATGGATGAGTTAAGTGAAAGGTAGTCTCAGGCGCATCGTTGACCACCCATGTAGTCATGCATAGCGTTACTGTTAAGGAAGTGTTGTGTGGATATTGTAAATGTGGTTTGCACCAGTCCCGATTTGAGGCAAGCAAATTTGAAAGCGTGCAAACACTTTTTTGCCGATAAATTTAGGACATGTCACTTAAGAAATATGCATTTGAAATATGCATTTCCTTGAGAATCCGTGATGTGTTTATTCCTGCTTCGGGTTCACCTTTGCGTTTGACTAATTTGGCAACGTCGATTTTATTCTACCTCTGATGAACAAGTAATTAATGGATTTTCTTAACTACATCCGTATGTCAGCAAAATATATCGTCCGTATGACGGGCTGTTATTTGCTTATTCGTTAACTCGATAATTAATGCACCAAAGCCGTGAAAATTTCTGATAAATTACGACTAAGTTTGCCTCTGCTATTTACTTCTACCATTATCGTGTTAATCGAAATGTCGTAAAGTACGGTTCAGGTTACATTCTTCTTCGGCTGGAAGCGTTTTATTCTTGCGGAACATTTTGATTGCTTATTTGCGTAAACTACCGAAATTTTTCGTCATGTATTATACAACTAGAATTATGATGTCGTCTTGCTGCGATTAGAACATTTTCGCTGTCTAGTGAACCCATAAATGACTGTCGTGATTTACGCGCGCAGTTCTCTGTAATTTAAATGTTGGCCTTCGAAATGTGTTATCTTGGCGGCACCAAATCTGACTGCTTGAGAAAGTTTCTCTGTTAACCCCATAACGATCGCAGAATGAGCGCATCCCTGATTTGACTGCCAAAAGAGCTTCGGACCCTTTCCATACCCTGATCACTGAGCCCCCTCCCCCCAGAACGTCCCATAAATAATGCGCAAATGGCCATAAAAAGAAGAGGTTGCCAGGTAATAATTCTTCCTAATAACAATAATAAATGTGTGACTTCTCAACATGGAAATGTTTTATGGCCATTCGCAATGCATTCGGACGTTGAGTATCTCTCACTTCGTAAAACTTTCGCGTTCGTTGCGTGAATGTCGGTCGTCTCCGTCCCGATGCCCGTCGCGTAACGGCTAATTTATGGCCAACGTATTCGGGCGGCAAACATTCGTGCAGGTGAAGCCGCAATTTACGTGATATAATGAGCTATGAGCAATGAACGAGATCCGCGTTCGTTGTTAATGGCTCGCCGACCAAGTTAATGTCAAGTTAAACTCGTTTCTATTTTATTGTGTCCTGGCTATGTTGGTGGACTGGACTGACTGGCCGACTGGAGTCGGCTCGGTAGTAATTGCAATAAAAATAATAGAAATGACTCAGTTGAATTGAACCAAGAGATATCTCTCCCTCTCCCTCTCTCACTTTTTATGTATTTGTCGTTCCTAGCCAACGTGCACTTTCCATCCTTGTTTTCTCCTCTCCCTTTTCCTGGCGCATGTTATATATGATTATGATAGCCATAAAGTAGTGTTGAGCTCGTTGTGTGCATCTCGCCAAATATTCGTGTTCTCACTGCGACCGAACCTGATCTCATCTCTTGGCTCGTCTCTGGCAACGGACGCATTACAGTTCTTTTAGCGTTTCCTTCATTTTGGCCGTTCCATATTCACTTCGCACCCGACCAACAGACTGACGGCCACTATCACGTATATTTAGTGCGCTGTAAATCACGTGCGTCGTAATTTCGTTTTCTTTTAGAGTTTCGCAGTTTGTTTGATTCATGTCGATGGACGAGCTCGTCTATTATGTGCACGTCAAGAGTGTATCGTGTACGAGAGAGAGAGAGACAGAGAAAGAGATTCAGAATGGTGAATGGCGATATGGTTGCGTTGCTCTCGTTTTTGTTGGCCCTGCTCGATTTGACTGGCACGACATGCACACTATTTTTATGGGCCGCACATCGCGCTTTTATCGCTACTATAAAACGAACATCGTGCTTGATATACGAGCGTCGATTTGCGAATTGACCATTCGGAGCTTGACACAAATCAAATTGATGACACTTCTCACTGCTTCTCGTCGCCATTCTGCACTACTCACACAATTCATGTTGCATTCCACCATAAGAGTTACGGTCAGTTTGATTCCGTTTATGCGTCGGTTTCAAATTTCACGCATTATTTCGGGCATCGCGAAAAAGTAGCTCGAATTTCGCGACGAGTGCGATTGACTCGCCCCAGTACTTAGCGCACATAGAAATGACCGATAACGAAATCAAATCAGTCGAATAGCGCTTCGGATTGATGTCGATTACACGTGAGGGACCCACAACATGGAGCTCGCGTCCTTACGTAAGCCGTATATCAACTATCGGCACACTCGTGAAAATCGTCAATTTGATCAGATTCGCGTCCTCCTTTATTCTCTCTAACATCACGACCATCATTACGACCATCCACTCCAAAGTTATCTTCAGGGACTGCTTTGCTGTGATTTATTTCATTATCGAGACAAATCGTGCGATGATCTTAGCTGAAGATGGAACAACAATTTGACTGACTAGCTTGCATCATGAATTCGGGATATTCTCAACTTATTCGTAACCGGGAATGACCGCTAAAATGAAGTCACGATCTTGACAGCGCGCTGCATGTATCTGATTTTTATCGCTGTTTGAAGCTCGCGCATATTAAGTTCGCAACATGTTATACAACTCCGCATAAGTGTCACGGTTAAGTTAAGTGATGTGCTCATCGTGATTAAGTTGCAGACACGCACAAATCAAGCACACTTAATTTGCATGTAACCGGCACAGTTAACGAGAGAACTATGATGATGGTTTGCCGCTCGTTGTGCAACTGCATACATAATTTCGAGGGTCTTGCTTTCTGAAGCTTTGGCAATTTTCGTGCACGTCACTCAAACATGTCAACAGGACGACAGACACGAAACACGCGTCGCGCGTCTTGGTGAGTGTCAGTTTCACGATGATGATCATGCCATGTCTGAGAGAAGAGCAAATTCGAGACAACAACTCTCGCATGATATCCTTTTCTGTGTGTTTCTCAAGCACAGGAAATGTCTTGCTGCTAAGACGCTCACCGACCGTCAATTATCGTAAATAATAATCTCATTCAGCACTCGATTTCATTAGCGTTGTGCAGTTACGGTTTGATGATGATTAAAAAGCACGAGACGTTGGGCGCAATTCGGCGTTTCAACTCCAATAGTTGAAAGTTGATACGTGTAGTTAGGTAACGAGAGGTTTGCACACCGAAATTACAGTGTTGCGCATCGCCAACTTAATGACGGTCTCATAATTTAAATTGGATGCTATGTCGATGATTTACCGAAGTCGTTAACTCTTTAATGATCCTGCGCGAGTAAGACTCTTCATACTTTCGCCGGTAACTTAAACTTATCACGACCTGCTGAATTGATTCATTCATTAAGAACACACCATTCAAGTTGATGCATCGCGGATCCTGTCTTACCTCTTCAGAGACTGGCATCGCTTCCAAGAAAGAGGCTTGGCCAGTAATTAATTGATATCACAAAAGAAGTGAAACGCTAACGAACTACTAGTTATTTATCTACCTGCTAGAGATTAAATAATACCAACTTGGCGCTCATGATTGATACACGTTTTAGTGTGCGAGCGGCCAGATTGAATGCGTCTAAAGGTGATTCGAATTAACTTAATTTTGAGAAGATTTTTTTTTACTCGGCGGGCAAGGCGCACAACCTGATTTAAACGAAGCACTTGAATATTGTCGGTCGTAGTTCATAAAGATGGCGAGCAGTGATAATGTGATTAACAGGTGTGATAAATCATCACATTCGAGATAAGAAGCAACTCACAGCGTCGTTGGTGACCTGAGAAGTGAGTTACGGTACGAGTCGTCGTTACTTGTTCGTTTCGTCGAGAAGACCTCACTCGTTAGTTACGTCATCGGATTTGAATGGTTAATTAATGTGCGAGATGTTGCCTGCGAGTTATTTACGACGTTTATTTACTGGTGCTGGCGATGATAAAGACAGCGTGAAATCCATATATTTCACTCTAATCTAATCTCGCAAATGTTTTATTTTAAATACAGCACAGCGCTTAATTCGAAATTCGTGCGGCAATTTTCAGTCCCTTTTCTGTTCTCACGACATTGGTCGGGTCTCATCTCATCTGCCTCGGTAATGCTGTCTTGCATGCCAAACACGGTCTAATCCTAATCTTAATCGATCTCAGTAGTGCTTTTTTGAAATGGGAGACGATAGAGATGAAAATCGCACTGAATTTCATGTACAGTGTCACTCGATTAAATGCAGGTAAACCGAGCGATACAAAACTCAAACTCAAATCAGACAATTGCGGCTGATTCTGTTTCACTTCGGTGTCATGACTTCATTCCGTGTTTACCCAACCAATGTCGAAGATTTGAATGCGACTCTGACAATTTGACGTGTTTAGCACATAGCATGGAAAATTGGCTGCAATTTGCAATAATTTGCAATTTGCAGAGACGGGAATAAAGACATAAAAACAACGCCAGTCAGGCAAACAGAGAGTGGAGCTCGATGTATGAATGCCGAAAACAGACGCGACATAATAACGCGAATAATATGCGAATAATATGCGAATATGTGTTTCTGGCAGCGGACAAAATCATTACACAAGATTTATGTGCATCGTTTAGAAATACGTGCTCGCTGTATGCGTCTCGCAATGCGTCTGATCGATGGATTCGCAGCACGAAAATTCGTTATGTTATGCATGTGGGTCGAGCCCGAGAACAAAATGTATCAACGACTAAATAAACTTATCGATGCTGGCAAATTGCGTAAACCATAGAAAGCTACGGTATTGTATGCAAGTTGTACAAGAAGGAAATATCGACTTAGCAATAACAAAGAGAATTGACGCTAATATTAAGTTACATAGCCTAATACAGTAAAACCTCTTAAGTCGGGCACCTCCCTAACCCGGGCACATCCTTATGTTGGGTGCCTAAAATCGGTCCCGAACAGGGTTATTACATTGGCAGCATATCTTATAAGTCGGGCACTAAAGTCTAGTCCCGATAGTGCCCGACATAGAGAGGTTTTACTGTATTCGTACATACAAGAGACCAAAGATTTCCGGAACGACCTGCGTATTTCTCACCCACACGTAGCTCTGCATGATATATGAACTGTACAGAATGTAATTTAATGTAAAATTTACTCGATAATTTATGTGGCTTAGTGGTCGCTATCATTAGGTTGCTAATGAATTATATTTGATTACGATTAACGATTAGGTAATGCTAACTCTTCCAAAAGGTTCTAACTTCATTTATCTGCTTGTCGATTGCACTCGTGATCAGCCCGTCGGTTTGGCTGCATGGTCCTTCTGGGTTCGCATCCATATCTGCTGATGGTGATTTATTCTTCAAGTTCGTTTTTCTCTATCATTTTCCGTTCTCTTCGTTATTCCTGGTGAATTGGCGTTTCGTGTTTTAATCGCGTCGCGTTCGACCCACGACTGGGCTCTAAATCTCTTTAAATGACGATTTTCTTTGAAATGTGATAATTAAAGTGATTTACGTTGAGTGCAGTTTCGCGTTTCAATTGACAATGATAATTATTATTATTACGACATGCCCATTATTATAATCCGCGCAATCGCTCGCCTGTCTGAAAGTGAAGTGAAGTGACGGGAAAAAAGAGTTGAAAATGAGGGAAGAGAGATAACGTAAAATGGGATGGGAAACCCGACAGGCAGGCAGACAAAAAATCATTAAAAAGTCTGACAAAATTGATGTGATCGTGGTGAGAAGATAGGAAGGCGAACTCGCTACGTGCGTTGTGCCAAATGCGATGCACTCTCAATTTCGCTGTCGTGCTAATTTCACATTAGTTTGGCGTTTAAAATGCGTTTCAAAGGAAAGTCACAGAACTTGATAGCCAACATAAATAATGCTCCGTCATCATGCTAATTACGATCATCATAATCATAATAATAATCGCGCAATTAATAATCATGACGTACGCGCGAGTATAAAATGATCGGCTTCGTGAAAAGCGTTCATTTACGCATTTTTCATATTTTTATTGCGCAAGGTGACTCTCGAGATGGGAATCTTGCATGTTCGAAATCAACTGGCCCCCAGTTATTGCTGCCTGCCTGCCTGCCCGCTTGCTCGCCATGGTTTTCGTCAGAATAATTTTGACGCAAGAATGAAAATTTATTGGCGACGATCACGAGAATTCGTGAAGTTTGTTAGAGCGGCAGCATTTCCAAAGAATTGAGATGAAGCCAAGTGGAAAACGAATTTTCAAGAAACAATCAGATGATTGAAGATGAAGGAAAATGAAGCTGTCTAGCGATAAGAAGAGTTGAGTTATTGTGAACGGCCAGAATTAACTGAGGGAAATGACAGGAACGAGGCTCGGATGAGCATGGAAATGCAAACAAGAGATATGTAATTAATAATTCATTCGATTACGACTTGGCATAACTGCTGCTGTGCCTTGCATGCTACCGACGACAAATCACTATTGACTAATTCACTTGGAAATTGTTGCTCACCGAATAAGAATGACAGAATAGTCGATAAAGAATTGCAGAGCGTATATCACAACCGTGACGAGAATTGAATGAATAAGTGCGAAATGAAGTCATTCCACAGCCTATACTCACAGCATGATGTGCACAACGTCAAATTATTGGACTCGCTTCTTTGTGTAGAAAGAGAGAGAAATCGTTGTTCAAGTAATCAATTCAATCAATTCTCATCTCTCGTTGCTCGTTCATTTCCCGTCTCTTTCTTATCATACCGAGAGCGCACACTCTTAAATAAATTAGGCGCATTTCTATTATTTATTTAAAATTCGCAGCGATTTCCATTAATTTTCGTTGCGAATGCATTTGTTAAAATTACGTGCCTGTCAAGCCGACTGGGTGCCTGGTCGGTAGATAATGATTTTAATGATTTTCGTTGCGCCATTCAACGATATTCGCATTCGCTCTTCTCTATCTCCCAGCATGCTAGCCATGCATTAATTCAAAAAACTGCGTTTCGCGTCGTCAATCAGCATGAAAGTTAAAATTAATGGGTTGTGCATCTAGATAAATAGATTGATAGGTAGTGGAGAGAGCGCGGCATGAAACCGACGAGGTCACATTGACAAAGAACATGAAATCGATGATCGGCATAGGCAGACCAACAGCCCATCACCATGTTCGTCATTGCCGTGTCAAACCCCCATTGTTCCGTCGACGGGACATCACCGGTTTTTGGCCACATCGACGCGGGATGTGAGATGTTCGACTAGTGATGGACAAGACTCGAGTCCTCCCTGGAGATACCGAGTCCGAGTCTCGAGTCCCGAGTCCTTTGAAATAGGACAGTTACGTTAAACCACATTTTTAGCGAGGTCGCTGCAAGCGATCCTGCTTATGTAATCGCCGTACCTGTGTGTGTCTGTTAGTCTGTAGATACGATTGTGGGCGCAAATCAAGACCGACCGGGACCAAATTTGGCACATAGGTAGAGGGGGTCAATGGGTTGGATGAATTCGTAGATGGGCCAAATCGGCCAAGAGGTTCCCGAGATATGGGGGTGCACCCACCCAAATACATGTCAAGCATGACAAAAAATAGTCAATCACCAGGACACAGCGGCAAAGCAGCCAGAAATGGCTCAGCGGTGGGGAGCGGCGAGAGACAAGAGACGATAGGCTTGCAGTGACCTCGTTTTGGGTTTGCTACAAACCCTTTTCTGACTTGTTGCCACTTCAGCTTGTCGCCCACCAACACGAATTGTTCCTATTTCCAACATTTCTGTGCGTTGTTTTCATCGACGGATAATTCGCGAGTCGGAACTGCATCACTGCCTTGCGAGGATTGTCTTTCGTCATCCTGCATCATGAATAAGTCGTCTTTGATTTCTAACATTGTCTCCCTGATATTAGATCGCGAAAACGGACAAGCAACGTGACTTTAATCGCGGCCTAACCAGGTTTAATTTTTCGAACGAGGACTCGGAAGACTCGTTAGACTCGGTGGGCCTCGAGTCCCGAGTCCGAGTCATCAGTGAAAAGACTCGAGTCCTGCCCATCACTATGTTCGACGTTCACATTCAAGCTGGCCGTCGAATTGATTGATTGGCACAGCGCGATGCGTTGCGGTTCACTTGGCCCGTTCGTCTGTTATTTGAAGCATCATTACCGAGGTGACAGCAGAAACTGGTGATTGATGACCGCCGCGATCACGATCACGGAGCTGTTCGGTGTTTTCTTGCTGCCAGAAACACGAACACAGCATTTACTATTATCAACAAAGCCCCGTAGCGCGCTCACCTCTGACCCCGAAGACATTTCCTGGCCAGTCGCCCGCTGTGCCCGACAGCACGATGCCGGTTCGTGTCCGCGATGATGCGAGAACCATGAATGATGATGACGAATGATTGACGTTTCCCAGAAAGTGAAACATATTCGAAAAGCTTTGTATCTATGAAAAGTGGCATTCATGCCCGATCTAGCAGGCTGACAAGATTTGAAAGTGTACATTTCGCGCCTCAATACTTCTCGCGCCGAGTTTATTTCCTACTTTCACCCATTCATTACTGTTTGGTTTGGTTTAGGTGCTCGTTCTAGTGATTATTCTCCATAACGCATCTTGGAACATTTCAACCGCTTGTCGACTTAGTTACATAAGTGTAGTATGGCACTGTTACACATAGACGCGAATACATCGGGAAGATTTCTCGAAGTCTGTAAACATTTCGTTAATCTCGTTCGTTGCACTCTCGGCTATTTCTCATGTTACCTTCCTGCCAGCTCCGTGACCATTTCGAAATTCGTGTCTCTTCATTTGATAAATAGCTCAACTTGTTTCCCGCTGTATACTTTCAAATTATTCTCCTGATATTCGCCGACCACCCAGCCATGTTTTTCTTTACTTCTGTTCTGTCTCGCCTGACTCTAATTTATCTGTCTAACTAAAAAATCCCTGCCATCTTCCTGACCTCGACGCGTGAGGCCACTAAATATGTATTTATTACAAGCAGACGTTCATTTTCATGTCCCGTTTCAATGTTTCGTGTCGATCGAGAGAAAATAGCATCGAGCAAATGAATTGCTCCTCGATAATGAGTTATTTGAATATTCAGCAAAAAAGTCAAAAGGTCAAAAAAGAGAAAATAATTTATGTGATCCATTCTTGCCATCGACATTAGCATAATAATGGAACAAATTTCTGGGCGCTAAACAAACTTTAATGTTGAACTAAAATAACCGAATCAGATCAATCATGTTCTCCGACTAGCGTTGTTGCTGATAATTTGTGTCCTCCCAAGCGAAAATTGATGCGAAGAGACGACTGTTGAAAACAAACATCTTGGACTTGCATGTTCGTCTCCTACCTTCTTTTTATATGGGTTTTCATTCATTCTCGATTCCCTTCACGTGCGCCAATAATGATGATCAATCGACTCGTTTTGTGTGCCTCGGAAATGGCGATGGTGTGCTGATCACCTCCAATGCCTGTTTTGTGATTCTCGATTTGAAAATTGGCCAAAGCAAATCAAATTCTATCCTGGAGCCTGGTGGCCAGACAATTTCACGAGGCGATTTCTTGCATGTGCATCGAATATGATATGATAACAAAGTTATTCGTCATCGACAAAGAAGCGAAACACTTCGGACGTATTGCATAATGAGGATGCTGCCGCCGCGATGCTCTAAGAATTAATGGCATGCAATAATCGTAATTATAAGCTACGATTGCAGGGGGGAAATCATAACATGCGATCTGTTCACGATCACGGTGATTAAAGGTGAAATAACAAACGATAAAGAAGAAACCAAACCGTCAAATAACAGCTTTGTGCCGCGGGTTGATCTCTCTTCATATACTCGTTCGATCGTATGATTTATAATTCAGCACACCTGCTAATCAAACTGCATTATAACGTTATTTAGCTGGAGCGAATTTGAACGCTCGCAATTAGAAATCGACGAGCGTTTGACATGCCTGATTGTGAGGGATGCCGGAATAATGTCGGCCTTCAAATCTTGACGGGTTCTTGGTCCTGATCGAAACGTGTTGATTCTGAACGCCTTTCACTTGAAACAATGCCGTAATTGAAACTGTGACAGTGTTTTTGGCTATAATGATGGCTATTACAGTGGTACAAAATGTGCGTTGGCTTCGTTGTGCGCAGCCAAATTGGCACCAGCCAAATTGGCACATTTGCTTCTTGTTTCACCCTCGTCAATATTATTATTGCGTTACGGATCAGTCCAGATCAATGTTAACATGCGAATGATGGCACTAATTATCGTAATTACGTATTGCCAGACGTGCAGCTGTAGACAGAGTACATAGAGCATGATATCGGCTGCTCGATGTTTAGTTGGCATTCGAGATGGCCATCAGAGCGCCGCTTCTCCATTAGCTTGGACCTTAAAGAAACTTATCGTTTAAAAAAGTGCATCGTCGTCACGTTTGAGTAATTTCCGACGTCAAGATTAATTGTGATCTATCTTAATCCACTGAGCGGCCGTTATTTATTCAGCAGTCATTAATTCATGTTAGGTTGAGCGCGATATCATTTTTTAACGCGCGCGTTCAATGATAGAAGCAGAATTCGCGACCGTTCATGTATATGTTGACGTGTGCCAATGAAATCCATTTATAACTCACCAAAATTCTGAGCTCTTTTTGCTATTTTTTATCTTTTCCTCGGCCTCATTTTGTCTGACACGCAGTCAGGTCTCGTGATGCAGTTGCAGTTGGCCGTGCAGCTAATTTTCGCAATGTGCCAAATAGAGAGAAAGTCGCGTCTAAGTAAGAATAATGGTGAAGTTCGGGTGATAATTACGAGCAGAGAGAGTGAAATAGATGGAGAGTAAACGCGAATCATATCAATCATTGTTGACGCGAGCGTTATGCAATATCGTGATTGCGATCGTGTCGAGCAAAGCGAGAGAAGCTAATGAGCGGCAATTATGTGAGAGTGGTAGCAGTACAGTATGCAGGACGATGATGGCAAATTGAAGAATTGCTCAGCCTCGCTCTCATCCCGATGCTGATCCACACCGTTTTCAGAAGCGTTGTATTGCTTCACGGTTGACGCAATTCGGTTCCGTGCGAGAGAGTTAAGCGAAGATTAATCGTGGTTGGTGATCGGTCTGTGCGTTGGAGAGAAGAGAGTATGATCAATGAGATGCATTAGTCGAGTTGTCTGCTCACCATGGACCCGATAGTGGGCCCAGTATTTATCATTTCTGGCAAGCAACAAATTCAACATGGAAACCAGGAGCCGTTCTTCCTGCATCCGGCTCCCGATTCGCCAATCTTTCCTTAAACTTCTTATTCTCGTTCTGGATCTGCGCTTTTTTATCTATTGTGTTGGCGGCCGAATTCATTTATAACCTTCTAATACTGTCTGGTCTGCTCTCCTTTGCTACTGATTTCTGAGCAAATTCATCTCCGGTGCAATCAACCATTAGTCGTTTAGAATCACTCACAGTGTTGTGCAGTGTGTGAGAAATTACGTTTTTTCTACGGAAAGTTTAAAGAAGTTTAGTAGAGATTAAAGCTTGATAGAAGCTGTTTAAAACAGAAAACAGGTGATGACTTTTGTCAGCTTGACACCAACAGAAATTCGCATTCGCCTGGCTGGTTGCGCAACTGAAACAACTTTTAAATAATTCGTTCAGTTATTCGTGCATGTCACTATGGACCTTGACGATGTCGGTTGTTTATTCTCGTTGGCACAACTTCGTTAGACGTCTCATAGTAGCGACAGAAACTCATTATATTGATAAAGCATCATCTGTTTATCTCATTGATTGTGTTGTTAGCAATAAATTACTCTGCTGGGCTCGACTCTAATAGTTTTCTCTTCTTCTCGTCCATTTTCGTCCGTTTGTTTCGTTCTCTCCCTCACTAGTTTGCTGTTCGACGATAAATTTTCGTCGTCGATGATGTGAAACTTGTGAAAGCGAGTTCGGCGAGATTCGCGCGATCCGTGAACGAGACACCGAGAAAATAACTCAACTCACGGCTTGCCACTTGCCGTAATAGTTTATCGTCGTTCTAGGAGGGCCAAACTCCAACCTCTTGCGAGCCTTGCTTTGTATTGTCTTTGACTGATGGCTGCTGTAAAAGTTGCCCTTCTGTGGTCATTTATCAAGTTGCCCGAGACATAAAATAGATTGCTCAGCATATCAGCGAGAGAGCGAGGAGAGAAATTCAAGACGAAGAAGAGACGTCGTGCTCTGATGGCCGAAAATTGCGGACATCAAAGAGCGAGCGAACGATCAACGCAATCAAGATAATCACTCGAATCACATGCAATTGAATTAATCAATGAACTGACACTAACATTAATGATTAGCTACCAACAGTTGTCGCCTTTCGTTACGACCCGCCGTTTCCGTTTCATATCAATGTCTCTCTCGAAATCGGTCCTCTTATGTAATTTGATTAAACAGAATTGCTGTTTGTGCGATGCGAAGAAATGCGATAAATTATCGCGCCAGAATTACAGTAATTTTTGTTATGAATTGCCTGTTCGCCACTAACATTTGCTAATCCGCATCTCTAATCTCGCTAAATAGCCGCGCGAAATGCGTGCAGCGAACATCAACTATGAATTGCGATGTCGTTTGCATTACAGGCAACAAACATCGAACGCTGTAATTTGACATATCATTTTGGGAGTCATTCATTTTCGTTGCTTTCAAGAAATTAATGAAATTATCACGACAACATTTAGCACCGCTTTATCATCCCCGGATTTGATCTAGCCGATGAAAAACGGCCACAAAACTGGACAAGTAGCGAAAACGTGCGAGTATAATTGATGCGTTTGTCGAAATGCCATAAACAATGCTTAGCATAACTTAATGGCATAATAAAGCAAACTGCTGATAAAATAGTCGATTCGTAATGAACGTCTGCGTTTGTCGACGATTTCCATGAACGCGAACGCCGCGAATAATTCGTGATTGACGATTTCCGTCGCTCATCTCTTCTCATTCTCATTTCCCCACGTTATGGCCCATATTCCATACTTGATTGTCGCCATCATAAGTAATTGCATCTTATGGTTTAGTGGCTGTGCTGCTTCTCACGTATTGCGCTGCCTTCTTTATTGTTTTCCCCGCCGATCGTTAAATCAGCAAACCGCCAACGTGCCGAAATTACGGTCGATTCAATAGTGAAATGTATGCGGCAATTAATGTCGCTCAACAATGAATCGCGACATTTATTGATGTAATTTATGTTGCTACTAAATTCGTGTATTTTATTAAGTGCACGTTATTCATTTCCCTTTCAATGCTCTTTCTCTGTTTCGCTTTTCTCATTTTCTTTCCCACGTCGATTATTGAATTTGAATGTTCAAAGACGCGACTTGTGTAATGGATTCAGTTTTGTCTTGTTGCTGTTCAAGATTTCAATTGTGTACGGCGCGTTCTTTGCATGCATATCAAATTTATAATAGGTCTTGCTGGAATTAAAAGCTCTGGAAGATATTTAATTTCTCTAGAACTTTTTAACTCTGTTCCGTTCCATGACCAGTATCAATGAGCATTTGATGATCAGTCTGCTCTTCGTCCTCGTGTGGCGCTTCCCGCCTCTCTGAACGACATTCTATTCGTGTCACTATCGCTCATTGATCTTGTGTCACATTTAGGCCTCGTCCGCACATCATATATCATGTTGTTTTCGACAGGCATACCAGATATTAATCAAGATACGCGCCCAGCACAACGTGCAGAGCAACGTTGGCCCACATCACTCGCGACTTTCTCGTTAATTATATGCGAATTTCCCTGTCATTCGAGATTAGTGTTGTCAAGCATCACATTCAGGCGAGAATCGTATTGAAATTCGGTTATTTATGAACGAATTCGCGGATTTGACGCCTGATGCCTGATGTTCGTCGACGATTTCCGCGAAATCGAGGGGGCGAGCGAGGCTTCAACCGCGAAGTTTAATTGGCCCTCAAGTAAAAACTGATTCAGGTTGCGTCCCGTTCATTGAGTCGCTTGACACTTGATTGATCAGTAAATAAAACGTTTTTCAAATCGTTCATCACACACACATCACTACTGAAGGCAGTAATTATGAAGCCGTGATGATGAGTGACGAAATTAATGATACGTGGCGTCAAAAGGATGATGATGAGAATGACGGCTGTATTTTGACGCGTTGCGCTCCCTTTTCTTTAATTGCATTTTGTTAAGCACCACCACAGTTAATCATCGAGGTTTTTTTCCTACTCCCTTTTTTTCTATTCTCTATGGCCATCGCCAGTAAGCTGATTCGAGTTACCGAATTTGTTTTACCTTCAAAGAAGTCGTGCTTCAATCTTGGCGTTAAATTAAAAGCGAAAATTAATTGCTTTTCGCTCTCCGCACTCTCCCGGAGTTTCGCTTCCAACTAGAATCTCCACCTATGAATTTTGTTCATTTTTCATCATCTGTAATTCTGTAAATAATTGACGCGTTCCCGAAAATCGTAAATCATCATTTGCAATGAAGCGAAGCAGTGTAAAAATTCGGGATACGAGAGCAGAAACTGACTTGCTTTCTATGTAAGTAGTTTGAATTAATTCCATAAACTGATGGAGAATTTGGTACACGAAATATTAATTCAGGAAACAGATTCTATGAGCCGTCTGGCGATGATCCGTCGGCTTGAGAAAGAGGCCGAGCTTTTTTTTATCTGGCGCTGTATCGCCA
>JAGGCA010000523.1:36574-53343 GCA_022876805.1 Osperalycus tenerphagus | reverse complement strand
ACTCGCGATACTCGCGATACTCTGGTCGATAACGAGCCTCATCTCCAGATGATCATCATCATCATCATGTGGATGGCGAAATAATATTAGATGAGTCGGGCAGACGCGTTAAACACACGTCTCACCGGTGCGGGGAGGCCGGTAAATTACAGGTGTTCGCAGCCGTCGACGTTCGGGCTGAGCGCATCAATCATTGCCGAGATCGCAACCTGTCACACGGGCAAGATGAAAGGCCTCGTTTGCTTGAAATGACAGTCAAATTGCTATATCGCCCAATTTATGGTTGAGGTTTCAGCTCGGGGAACAGGCACACCGAACAAGAGCTGACGTTGACGTTGTTCGAGCAGTTTTCACCATTGCTGGAGAGCACAACCAGAAAGGAGACCAGGCGCTCAGTGACTTTGCTTTAGAGATGTTTTCTTTCTATTATGGCCTATCATCATTACCAATTTTTATTGCTATTCACTGGATGCCTGTTTGCTGCAAGTATTATTACCATCTTTGTGTCTTCATCATTATGATTAGGTGTTCTGCTATTATGATCACCAGATGAGATGCATCCACCAGGTTTAAGATTTTTCGGAAATTGAAAACAGAGAAACTTTCAGTTGTCGTCCAGTTCTGGCAAGGCATCATCACATCATGTATTTTGATGCCGCGGCAAACCAGGATATGGCATCGCATCGGTCACGATATTTCGGTATTTGTGTCACTCAATGTAATAAATGTTCACTGATGGCAAAGGTTACACACTTAAATGACACGTTTGTCAGAGACAAATGACGACGATAACGTCGAACAGCCGACGAGACGATGCCGCTCTGGCAGTGTCTGTTCATTTTGGGCCCCGAAATTACAGAGTTTGTCACATTTAATTATCATTCGCATGACTATTTTTGACGCGCTCTATGCACAGTGCGGGAAGAGACAGAGAAAGACATTCGAATGAGTGATGATCGTAATGATCACCATGATTCGTTGACGATGATGATAACGATAGAAAATTGCAATCACGATCGTCGCTAATGATGATTATTCGCTGAGAAGACAAAGCTGAGCAGCTCAATTACAGATAGAACGAGAGCCACGAAATCGGAATCGCAATCGAGGGGTCCTGGCGCCCGGTGATGGACGACCGTGAGACGGCCTTCTGGTTACCAACCGCTATCAAATTCAGGCAAATGATCATTGCCAGTACAAGTTTCCTTTGATTGATCACTGTTTTGCAAGTAATCAATGCGTCTGCGAATGAACGATGAGATGAATTGCAGTTTGTATCAAGTTTGTATCAAGTTTGTATCAAGTTTGTCAAACTTACGTGTATGTCTGTTGTCCTTTCGTCTCAATTGTGATATGCTTTCATGTGTCGGTGATTTCTTCATGCATGCCGTCGTCGTTGTCTGTCTGGCATCTCGCCATCAATGAAAACAACGTTTACCGGCGGAAAAGAGTAATTTTATTGTCACTCGATCGCTGTTTAAATTGCAACCGACGCGCAGATGAGTGACATTCAATACGTGCGATAATAACAGAAATTGAGGAGGAAATTTTCTTCATCACTCGGCGCACACACAGTATAATCATGGTGCCACGGTCGCAATATTGCCGTTCGAATGTGTGTCTGTCCTGTAATAACCACTTTCACAAAATGATGACGATGAAGTTGTTTTCATACACATATTTGGCCATCTCTGATAGTAGTGTCACGATGACTGAATCGGCGAGATGACAATCACTCGCTTTGTGTCAGGCACACTCGAAGTGACAGGCAAACAAACACGCACAGGAGGACCGCATGCTCGATACCATAGCCGAAATTTAATAGACCGAAACGAGAAGAGAGAGCGAGCGAAAAAAGTAGCAAAGGAAGCGTTTCGTAAACAGTTTTATGACACTTTCAGTGGCTGACAATGAGACAAGCCAGGCTGACTGGCAAGCATTTCGAATGCGAGATGGTCCAAGCCAGGCTGACTGCAAGCATTTCGAATGCGAGGTGATCCAAGCCATTCAATCCCTGCCATCCTTTCAGACTTTTCTCTCTTGTTTTTTACCTATTCAAATTGAAACCACGAACACTGCGCGCAACTCTTCCTAGGTTCTGTCTCTCGACAAAGCGGCGACAAAATTAAATCAAACTTTCCGAATGCAAATGGACTTCGTGTCTCACGATATGGTCATCAATAATAATTATCCGTATTTATCTGCCGAGCAGAGCACAAAAGTGACAACTTTGAATGGTGAAAGTGCTTTGACTCCGTTTCGCTGTTCTTCTCGTTCGTGCATATTGTTTGTTGTGTGCATTTCCACCGACGTCGTTCAACATCGTTACGACATACATGAAGATCGTATATATGTTTTGTTATACGTTTAACAGTGTTATGCATGCGCTGATTGTAATTTATGGTCTTCTTGACAGCAGGATGTGAATGGCAGCAGTCAATTTAGTAGGTTTGTTGTGTCGAGCGCGTCATGCATGGTTCGGGCACCAAACACGACTTGTCTACTCTATTTTTCTCTATCACATCCTTTTTTTCTTGCTCCGTCTATATGCTTTAATTGGGTCGCCTCGATAATGTGTCAACGTCAATTGTTGCCTATCGATGTCCGGTATTTAGTTATGTCACTTGATGATCAGTGATATTTATTTAACAAAAGCACCGACATTAGTATTCAATGCACTGCTTGAACAAATTAACAAGGCGAATGTCGACACTCTTGAGCCGAACTCGTCGGTGATAGGATTGACTGTGAATAACTGGCGTGAAACTTGTTCCGCTCTTTTCGCTACATCACCAAGACCTCTCAGATCTACTGTGCAAATTAGGCAAACTTCCCGAACGCAATCCATCAGCTTCTGGATCAGTTGCCGGTCTCCTGGTCTCTCCGGTCGCATCCCCACTTGGATGTCGTCCTTCTCTCGGGGCTCATTTGTCACAATTGCGTCGCGATACAAGAGCAACGCTTTCAACGGTGAATTGCTGGCCATATTTTGTCCTGCTCATTTGTCTTGCTTTATTCTCGATCGTCGTTCGTGTCTCACACACTTTGTTTTGCTCTGATAGCATCGCAACCTCTGGCCAATGGCACAGAGCAAGAAGTTCGTCAGGTTATCATCAAGGTGGAGTGCGGACTCGCAAATTTCGGGTGTTCCAAGACCCGGAGTGAAACGGGAGACAAATACAAATGACGCGCATCACTTGAGGAATAATTTATCGGAAATTATGTTAGGAAGTGATACAAGAAGAATGAGAGGCAGAGCAGAGGTGGTGATGGTGACAAATGAGCACCAGGATCGAGAGTGCAAAATCATGTCGCGTACCGTGAATTGAAAATGATGAGTTTTAATCCCGAGCAAATCTGTTTTGTTCTTCTCTCGTGTTCTCGCGACATACCCAAGTTGGCTCCGAGTTGAAGTTCAGTGTCTTACAGCTTCCACTTCAGCATTCTTGGCATATTCGAATTAGCTTGCAATAACTCACTGGTTGAAAGTTTTCAGAATGCGAAGAAAGGCATCGTGGGAGATTAAAGATACGAGTCCAGGGGTCAGGGAAGACAAAAGTTCAAATACAATTCCTTCCGCGACATCGAATTCTTTCAGACGTCAAGAGATATAATGAATCGAAGTTCCTTCCGCAACATAAATATCTAATGTAACATTTCCATGTTTTCCTTGAAGCGAAATTGAAGTTCTCAAACGGAAGTTCCTCAAGTGACAATTTTCATAACTGATTATTACTTGTCAATATTTTTGTGTTTGCATCCTTAATTTGCTCGTGACAGTCCCGAGTGATTATCACAGCAATGTAAACGTATCTCTCGACAAATTAACTTACGAAACGTTAATTTAGGCAAAACAAAATTTCATTATCGCAGAATTTGTATTGACGAGGCAACAACTTCTTATGCTGCTCTTCCCTGAAGTCTTCGCTCTTCATCATTTTCGACCTTTCAAACTTGTCGAAACGATGTTGGAACACGAAACGCGATTAACATAACTTAATTAACTGGAATAAATTGAATTGATCGCAGAAGGTGTCAGAAGCAAGTTTGGCATACAAATGAGTGACTTAGGGCTAATACATGATGAAACTAAGAAACGAAATGACGGCAGTGAGAGATGAAGTTCGCCTCCGCGTCTGATATTCGAATCAGCATCACGACCGACCGTCATCACCACTATTGTTGATGCCAGCACAAAATGCGTTTCATGTCAAGACAACGTAGACCTTGATTAATCGAGAACGTCAACAGTGAATGATTGATGTGATGCGACGCTCATGAATTTGAATCATCATCATCATCGTCGTCGTCGATGATGATGGCGAGACGCGAGATGCGAGCAAAGCAGGCACATCGTTAGGAGTAACTAGAATGCAGTATTGATGACCATGAAAAGAAGTGATGAGAGACGAGAGGCCAATGTGGGCGATAAGCGATGTTTGACTGCGCTTCACTCGGTTTTCGCTTATTTCTTGCCTCTTATCTGATGCCTGTCATTTGATGTAGAGCAGAGCATTTGGTCGGTGACGAAAAAGCGCATCTTTCATTGCTCGGCGCACCATCAAACGCCAACCATCACTCTCTGTGTGCGCTCTCCTTCCTTCCCTCTTCTCTCTCCGTCATTTTCTTCTCATGTTTGATGTATTTCCATGTCGTCAGCAGCAAATTAAACTTCATGAACTGCAGTTAAGCGAACGACAATCCATCTTCTTCTATCTCTGGGCCAACGAGTATTATTTGCGCGACTCTTCTCTGTGCTTCGCTTCGCTCGTCGATCGTCAATCGTTGATGCTACTTTTGTCTTGTGTGTGCCTTCACGAGGTGATCGTGATGGGTGAATCTTGGTCGTGGCAAAGACATACGACACGTGAAAACGAGAACGAAGAGAAGCGCAAACTAAGACAATGGCATGTCAGAAAACATGATAAATGAGCTTCTTAATCCAATCTAGAAGCGGAAAAATGAATGAAGACGACGAGGAGACGAAAAAGAATGAAGAATGGCCTGAAAATGTTATTAGAGTCACTTCGCTCTGTGCTCGGTTCTTGTCTGCCCTTTTTCTGCTTCCTCTCTTCTCTGTCTCTCGCTTTTTCTGCCTTCTTTCTTCGCTCATCATCATTCATAATACACGTTACAAAATGTGCATCATTTTAAGTTATGTGCTCTCCGT
Organism: Osperalycus tenerphagus; assembly: GCA_022876805.1. Lineage (NCBI taxonomy): Eukaryota > Metazoa > Arthropoda > Arachnida > Sarcoptiformes > Nematalycidae > Osperalycus > Osperalycus tenerphagus. Next base: position 48,173 of record JAGGCA010000523.1, on the reverse strand, counting down.
AGTCGCATTCGTATTCTTATCAGGAAGAGTGAGACAGCGAACTTGAATGATGACACGCACAATGCAGAGATGAGATGAAAAATAAGTCGACATGCGAAAGACTGTCGGGAGAATAAAACAGAATCAAGGAGGCGACTCATAGAGACAAGGCAACGAAAGAGCAACTTTTCGGAAATGTTTCGTATTGTCCATGCTCCGAATTGAGTCGTGAAAGTTTGTGCGTAAAAATACCTCTGCTGGTCGGTAATGGTCATGGATAGAGGACTTTTTCGACTCTTCAACAAGGCTTGGAGGCTCGAGTCGTCGAGTTGAGGTGGGTCTCATCGAGTCCTGAGTCGGTCCGAGTCTTCGAGGCTCGAGTGCGCCCGTGCCCATCACTTTGGAGTTGTCACAAGCAGCTATCATGATGGTTATTTCGCTCGTACTAAATTAAAATACGGCACTGAGAACGAATGGAACGGCAGACCAGAGACTGGAGAGCATTGTTAACAAGGAAAATGAGCAGCGAGGGTGACATGAACAACACAGACGCGTAATTCATGCAGTTCAAAAACATGACACGACATGAAAGTCGCGAATTACTGTACCATAGTGACAGTGGTAATATATTAATATCGCTCCAATTGACAGAAGAGCTCGCAAAAAATGTATTCATGGGGAGAGAGAGAGAGCGGTGAGGAGAGAGAAAAGAGCAGCGAGAAATATATTGCGGCCAAAAAGGAATACGAATGAATTATGACCCAGTGAATAGAGCGATACATTGAATGAGTGAATTCGTACAACAACAAAACCGCCCGAAGAATAGGGCAAAAACCATGAAAAATGACAAAACATCTGTCTGCCAAGTTATGTCAGAAACTAGTGAACTCGAAACTGTTTGGCTTCAATTACATTTCGAAAGTTGACGTGCCATGCAGTTTGGCTTTGGATCCTTAGGCTGGCTCGCTGACCATTCATTCAGTTGCTGCTGTTGAATCGGCTTCCGAAATGCGTCGCTGTCTGGCCACACAGCTGATGACGGCAAACAATGCATAATGGACGGCGACAATATTTATGTGTCCACCGAACTGCAGGTCGCCTTCATTCCAACAATGCGGACGACATTTGTCTTCGACTGTCTTCTCCGCAATATATATTGTCTGTCTAGTTGACAATGCCAGATTGACTTTGAATTTGAATTTCTGACTTTGAATTTAACTATAATGGCTTTCGAAAGTCGTGTCATGTCGCTATCGGTGAACGAAGCCAGGCTGAAAATTCTCACTGAATATTTCTCTGGATATCTTCTCTCTGTTTTGTGCGATTGTGCGCTTTGTTGAATTGCCATCTTTTCTGGCTTCTCGCATATTCTCTATTTGACTGCTGTCTTAGCAGATACATCACGTAATGTATTCTAAAGACATACACATTGGCACTCGACTGAAAGAAGGACAGCATCAATGCGAAGCGATAAAAGGAGAGAGAGAGAATGAATGCCAAGATCGAGATATGTTTGCTATAAATTCGAGGATTTAAGGCATTCATATTTTGTCAAACGCACGTCGATTATTTATGATATTCGATGCCATTCTCTCCACTTCTGGCATGGGCGAGAGAAAAGAAAAAGCGCACGAACACGAATCGCGTATTTTATTGCACTGGCAAAAAGTGTACAATAAATAATGTTTCATAATCACACTTGGAGTAGCAAACAAAATTCAGAGAACTGTCGAAGACTTCTGTCACGTTTGCGTCTTGCCTTGCCTTGCATCGCCTTGTGGATCGGTTTGTGTGTCACGTTAAATAAATGGACAGTGAACATTGAGATTGGCGGTACCTTCAATCATTGCTTATCACGCCGTGTGAATGTCGAGAGAAAAGGATTTCAAAGTCGTACTTTCGTCTCATCTCGTTGTCTTTCTCTTTCTTCGTTTTCCGTTTCGTTCTTCGTAGAATTACGATTTTCGTCGTGATTTACGTACAATATCTCGCGTTTGTCTTCACCACGGGGTTCCTTAACACAGATGTTCGACGGTATAACTTTTCCGCTAAGTCCGTGAGATCGTCGTGTGAGTTTTATATATGTATCCGTCTGGATATGTTGAAATATGCGCTTTGCAAAATTAACGAATGTCATTACACATTTTACTGTCTGCATAGGCAAGATTTGAGTCTTTCAGACTCCAGGCCGAGTCTCGAGTCTTCCCGAGTCCTGTGACAGAGGTGCATGAAAAAGAGGCTATCTGGAAGTTTTCAACTCATTGCGAGTCTCTGTGGTATGACTGTCTTGAAGAAGCTTCACTCACTTTGCATCTGGAATATTGGATTTAATGTTTATGCAAATCCCTCGTTGCACTCGATATCACCACAACACAATTATTGAGCAGTTGCTGTTGAGCATCTGAAAGTCAGGAAGGAAATGGAAGCGATATGAAAGTGTGACGCTCGATTGGGTTTGATTGGGTTTCTTTGCTGTCGTAAATATCTGTCAAGGGTTAAGCTCAGCTTTTCATATTCAACAAAATGCTACACGAAACAGAAAATAGCGCAGAAAGGCAAAAACGTATTGCCGCCGCCACTCATTGTCGTACATTTCGGTCCAATTCAATACATGCCATAATCGCCATAGCAAGTGAGCGAGGCAATTCGTCGATTCTACACGAATTTAAGCATTGAAGGATGTATATGGTATATATACAATTGTATGTAGAAAGAAAGCAAAAATGTGCGACAAGCAACTTCGAGCTTGTTCCGTGCGGTTGTCGAATTTGCGTTGAGGTGCTAAGCCGCAGGACGTTGAATGTTAACAAGGTATTAAGAGCGATACACACACACTCAAAGCCACTCACAACGCTCAGTAACAAGTATTTGGGAGCCTGCCGTATTTGAAATAATGATCGCCTCTACTCTAATGATATGCAGACCGCATTTTTTCCAGAGCGACGTGTCGTTTCCAGGTCTTCATGCGATTTATGACATGTCGTGTTCGCGGCACTGACAGGTGTGCCAAAACACAACACCTATCACATCATTCCATGTCTTTTGTGTTGCGTGTTCCTGTTGTGCTCAACATAAATTACCTTCTTTTTCAGTGTTTGTCGAAAACAAGATTGACAATCGCGTGCTTACTTTGACATCAGTCTCATTTTGCATTGTCCGTGCCTGTATTACGAAGAAGACATCAGTATTTGCACGAATTTCGAGTTTCTCGTTGCCCAGAGACATGATACACAAATGTCAAACTTGATGTGAATATATTATTCTTTTCGCTCGCACGATTATGTACTCCACTTCCATACTTTTACTTTGACGCTCGACTTGCTACGATTGTCAGTCTCCTTTCTCTGAGCTTTCGTTGTCTTCATTTACATTCCAATATCGCTCACCTTGCATTTTTGCAATGACGCAATTCTGTAGGGTTATCTCAACACATCGCTCCTCGTTCGCCGATGATCCTTGATTCTCAGAACTGATCATGCGACTTAATCCATGATTAATTCGTCGTTTGCGGCATTGCACCCCTAAATCAAGCCTTACATCCGAACAATTCCACCATCGATTTCTCTCCTTCTCTCGTTTCTTGCTTTCTCTCTGTTTTCTCACTGTCTTCGAGCAACGAATTATGATTACCATCATAACATAATTCAACTTATTACTGCCATCAGTGATGTGTTCATTTCGCTTATCAAACTAAAAAATGTTTCCTGTCTAACAACATCTCTATGTAAGATCGTTAAGGAACACAACTCGATCTCGTTTTAGAGACATCTGACAAGAACGAGAATGAAAATGAGAATGATTTTAATGTTGGTAATGCATACAATTCACCATAAAAGTGATGCCGTGCGTTATGCGATCGTCGTTACGATAAGAGATATGTACTCGTCTTGTTACTCTACATCGCATTGAGTGAAGTGCTTAGAGGCATGCAAAATTTGCAGTTGTTGCCATCGTGCTCAGCTTTGTTGGCAGTCTGCGCCTAGAAAAGCCTGGCCCGAGAACATTAACGAAAATGTGTTGGCCCATCATTTCCATAAATCATGGCGCGCATGGGTCAAATGGATGTGCATTGTCCGCACTGCTATGGTGCCTAGCCCGCGGAAACCCGGCGTGATTTATGATATTGAACGAGGCAATTTTCGGCTATTTGTAGCGATTACCGATGTGTGAATGCGGCGGCAAGAAGGCGAAAGGAAGTGGAGAGAAACCGAAATGAAGGCGAGCGCCGAGCGTCGACCAGACGGAGACGGCATCTTCACTTGATTGATTGCGCTCTGAGCCGGACGCGGCACTGCAATTAATGCCCACTCCCGATCTGTGTCTCAATTAATGTCAACGATTTGCCATTCATTAGCGTGTGTGCTTCGTTAAGGAGGAAATCGATTTAAGCGCCCTTAATTGCGATTTATTCGCTGATGAACGATCAGTGAGTGTTTAGCGTTTGTCGCTTTTCTTGTCGCGAGTTGAACTTTCTTCAAATAAGTAATTTACGGAGTGCTCTTATCTCTCGTACTTTTTGATTAATGGTGAGCATTCACTGACAAATTAAGGAACTTCCTCCGTGGAAAACAAATCGCGTTAATAATCATTAGAGCGACATAATCGTAAAAGCGGTGATCGATTATTCGTTTCGCATTGTCTCCCGTTGTAGTTTCGTATTTCAAGTTTCCATTACCATTTATTTATTATAAATTTTCATAAACGAGCGCGTCTACTTAGCGAGACAAGCACAGTAACCATTTTTTCTCGCTATAATGAGCTATATCAGAGCAAATGTATCGTAGAAGAAATATAATCACATTTCCGACGATGATGAGACAACCGAATATAAATTAGATGAATTCAGTTAGGCGATTGTGAGAGGCCAGCCATCGGGACTCGTTGCAAGAGATGAACATGAAAAGAAGAAAAACAGTCTGAAAATGGAGTCAGTTTTCCAAGTGAAAAATTTCGTGCTCCTAATGAATGAGATTAAATTGGCTTAGATGGTTGTTAGTTAGTTACATGAACCAGGAAAATGCATATTTGCATCGGCTATATTTTGCTTCTGATGAACAAGAGATGAGAGCAGACAGAATGCCTGATAGACCGAATGTTGGCGACACAAAGAGACCCTTTTCATTGCTTCGCTGAACTCTGCTCATAAATCTTAATTTTGGTCTTAAGTGCGAATCGCGTTTTTCGCTCTCGCCTCGTTTCTCCGCGCTGGGTTCGATTGTAAATCGTTTGCTTGGAGACAAAGAGAGAAATACAGGGAGAGCAGAGAGTTCGAGCGGGAATTGCATCGCAAGGTTCGTATCGTCAAACATGACAAATGAACGACGATCTCTCCAAACAATGTTTTTTCCAACTCGGAGTGCATCCCGATGGCACGTCGTAGATCGCGATCTATTCTCTGCTCTCCTCTCCTTTGCCAGTCACTTTTTTATACGGGTCTCATAAGTTAAGTTGAGTGTCGTTGTTTGGGTCACATCCCAATAGAGCAGATCATCAACGGAATCCACACAGAAGAGAAAAGAATACAGAACAATGAGACCGAGACAGAGAGTACGAAGCATAGAAAAGCGCGAGAGGAACACAAAGTAAACAGCATCAATTCAACTCGGAGACACCACATTGACGGTGAATGGCAATCGCATCCTTCTTCTTGGTCGTCGTCGGTCTTATCTGCACCTTTCGTCGCCTCCTCTGCTTTATTGTTGACACTGTACGCATCTTGCAATCATTCTTGTCACTCCCATCGACTTGGTGTAGAGTGAAATACGGATCACAAACGACGATGACAGCGGTCGATTTATCAGAGCGTCTGCGACCAATAAATTATTGCCGGTTGCAATAGAAAGTGGAACCATGGCGATGGTTCAGTAAGAAACATGGGAAGGATAAGCATAAAGAATGTGACACAACACTCTTTGTTACGAGACACGTAAACGATTCACGTTCGCGTTCCATAGTCGGATTAAGCGAACATTTCATAAAGAGCGCGCTACCAGATCAAATACATTTCTCTGCCAGTTCATTTATTTCTCGACAGCCACCGAGATCGCCTCCCTGCCATTCTCATTAAGAGATTTCGCCTCATTTCCCCGTTTGACGCGGCCCACAAGCCGGGCGCCATCATTTAGCGGCCCTTATCACCCGTCACGATCACTTCTCTCTAGCTGTTCTCACAAATTGTCATATTCATAATGGTCTCTGTTGTCGCCCATTTGAATTTATCTTGTCGAGCTTCTGTTCACTCTGCCCTTCAGTTAAGTCTCATCACTTTGGTCGCTATCAGCGCGCGACTGCCAAGTGCAATCGAGTCTCGACAATTGATCGTCATTGCGATCCTCAACAATGGTCTCTAATATTGCGTCCTCCTCTTACCATTTCACCGATCTGGCTTCTCGCTACTCGTTCGTCCCGCGCTCATCCACCATTGACTACGTTAATCTCATATCGTTCGTTAATATTGTTGGTGTCATTAACGTGAGCGCACAACAATGCCTGATGGCGTGTTTGCAAGTCATTTTTCATCAATCTTTTGTCCGTGTGTGTCGCATCGTCGTACGCCTTCGAATCGGTAATTCGTGCCGGTGACAAACGTCCGAGAAATGAATGGTGATGGCTGTTGGCCATTGTGGTGATGGCGTACAGACGCCTGATGGTCGAGTCACTTCTGATCGTTGACAGACTGTTTAGCAGTTGACTGAACTCTCGGCAACATCATTTTCGTGCCATCACAATAGCTACAGAAATGAACGCTCGTTATAAATGAAACTGTTCATCAATCACAATGCATTTCGTTGTCTCGATGATGTTATGCAACATTAACTTATTGTACATTCGTAGTTTGAATTATTTTGCTTGTTTCGCTCTGTTCTCCCGATCTCTCTAACGATGCACACATGACATGTCTGACTGCTAGACTTCTGTCGGTTCATTCACTGGACGATTATCGTTGTTTTGGTGTGCCAAGATTCTCTATTGCTTTGTGTGGTGTGCAATATTCGATGTACAGGGTCAAATCGGGACCCGAAAATTCCGGGTCCTGCCATCTTGTCCGTTTCCGCTCGCGGGAATGTAATTCTCGACTCTTCTTCATTATCACATTTTATGGTTCCTCTCAGTGTCTGTGAAATGCCGGTCGACTTTCTAATGTGGTGTTGTGATGAAAACATAATAAAAACGTAATGCAATTTTATTCTCACGACATTGTCAGTGGCAGATGTGGCTATGAATTATGAGATCAGCAGCCTGCCAAAAATCCGAGCGGATCTTGAATGGCACCACCACTGAAATACGCGCATCATAATTCATTCGTACAACACTGACTCAAAACGACTGAACGACGTTAGCTTGGCCACAATCTGTAACGGTTGAAATAACTTTTATGTAATAATTCAATTGATGAGTTTCACTCAGCGAGGAATACCATAAATAATCCTCGAATTTAGCAGGTTAATAAATTGTAGAGTACATTCCGACAATGCACCGGATGCTGTTCACGTGGTGCCATTTCGATTTGTTTGCCAAAACAAACAATTACGCCGGATAACGACCCACGATGATGACGACGAGGCGTAGATAATTAATGGAATCACAAGTCGGTGGGCCTGGACCGAGGACCGAGAAGTTTTATTAATGGTTGTTCGCTGTTCGTGTGCTTTTTTGTTCGTCATTGTTTTCGTTTGTTCGTTGTTCTTTCTGTTCTCCTCTCCCATCGCCGAGATCCGATATCGCATTCACTTGGAGTGGGCCAACCCGAAATAGGCAGATCGACATACGTGATAAGCAAAAATTAACGATGCCACGTCGTCGACAATTATGATCGATGTTTCAACTATCATGTCAGCGATATGCTTATCTGTCGCTGTCGTTCGCATTCTTCGCCCGAATTTGATTGATTGATCGTATTCGCAGCATATCATTCAGTGCCAGACGTTCGCCTTTCTCCTCCATACAAGGAATCACCATCAACTATTCGAGTATCGTCATTAATATTCTGGCGAACTGACTTTCTTGCCATTTAATGTCGATGATCATCATTAGGCTTCATCATTACTCATCGTAATTTCGATCATCTTCATCATTATTTGTCTGGCTCATGACACCGACAGCGAAACAGCGACAGCAACACGAATCGTTACGCAAATCGATATTTGATTTGCTAATTTCAAAGATTTGCATGCGAAACTTGAGGTCCTGCCGTCGGGTGAAGTCGAAAATTTGCCTCAAACTCAGTCGAGGGATGTCATTTCGAAATCTTTCGGTGGGGTCCGCGGTAACGCAGTTTGCTTGACATCGTCCAGATGAAAAATCGCTAATCGATGGCTCTCGCAGTCGTGTTATTAATGGTGAACGATTTTAGTCGCTGATTTCAGTTCACGGCCTGCGTGTTTGTCGAAAAGTACACAGCATGGCAGACAATAGATAAAAAAATGAGACTCAGAGAATAGAGAGGCCAAAACGAGGGAGCCCAGATGATGGAAACTCATCGACGGGCCTCGTGGGTGAGTGCGAAGAACGCGGCCGATGCAACAACATCGTAAATCATATTGGCCAACCACAAATCATATTTCGCTGTCATTATTAATTATTAACAATGTGATTTATGTTTTTATCTTTATCACTGTAATGTTGGTCTGCCAGTCCTCGATGTAGCATCGCATTGAAAAATTGTACCAAATGAACTTACGGGCATCGAAACGCGAGAGGCAGGAAACGAACTGCACGTGATGCTCACTCTAAATGGAAAGCCGTCGTCGAAAATAAATGACTCAAAGTTACGGTTATGCAATCATTATGAAAATGAGAGTGCCAAGTTCTACGTAGGGAGATTGTTGAAAAAGTGCTCCAGATGCACAGGAAATCGAGTATGTGGCAAACCTGAAGAGAACACTGAGCACAAGAGAGCGAATCAAAACTCAATCGAGTCGAGTCGACTTCATCGAAGTATTCCTAAACCTTTCTCTTCAATCATTATGATCCTGGTGCATTATAATCTCTTCAAACGCCGCATCAGCCAGGATGAGGATGATAAGACAATGATGGAGATAAGATCAGAGAAGAGAAGAGATGACGACGACGACGTTGACGTGCTGGCTCAGCGATGATGAACGCTGACTGCTAATATTATGATATGTAAAGCACAGCTCGGGCATTGTTGTCTATTTGAGAAGCGTTACTCAAGGCATATGCCTTGATTGTTTGCTTTGCGATGTCACTTTGATGAATGAGTTGCTTTTCGGTGCGCAAACGGCGGCGAGCGAATTCCAAGGTATGTTGATCGTGCGAGCGCGGTGTGACGAGCGCTAAGATCATTTATTACCCGGTCTGTGACTGTCCTCCGGGCCGCTCGAGCACTCAGTCTCTCTTTCTTCGTGATTTACTTTTAATCGCTATTTCGCAGCGTTCATTTCTGCGTCCGTCGCCCGACCGATTCGTTTGCGCGATTTTGAGTAATTACAACGCGCACGACATCGGCATTCGGAACAGTTGGAGATGAGCCCAGCAAATGATACGTTTTCTGATGTGGGGTACGAAACGCTAAGAACTGTTTTCGTAAATTATTCTCAGCGGAGTTGGCATCGAGAAGAACAGACAATTAGCTTATTTTCGTTACATTTGTCATAATTTGCGAAGCGTTTCTCGTTCTGTCTGTCTTTCAGTCTCTCTCCTCTCGCCATAATCAATCAAATGTGTTTGATGGACCCCCGAATCAAAATGCGCATACATCACACGCGTTATCTGGTAAAACATAAATTATAGAGTTAGCACAACGTATGATAATCGTACGTAATTAGAACGTTTGCAGAACCCGAACTCGAACTCGCTCTCACAGACAGACGAACACAAAGACACACCAGACCGATGTTATCAGTTTCGTTCCTGCGAAAGCGATCATTTTCATTTCATTCAGCTTTCCATTTGTTTGATTTATCACCTACATGTATTATTCACTTAATTTCAGTCACGTCACTTTACACGACAATTTTGCTGGCGCACTTTTCTTGCTTTCTTCTTCTTGATTCGGTCTCACTTTCCATTCACTCTTTCGCTGACGATGTCGTCGTCGTAAAACTTTCACTCGGCCACCATCACCATGGCCATTGTGTGTCGGTCATTCAGTCGTCGTGCTGATTTCGCATCGTGTCAGAACGAGTGCACTGCGCCACGTTTATTGCAGTCAATAACTTTTCGTTGACTGTAATTGCTAGTTACGAGAGTTATCTTGAGACGTGGCCGTAAATCAGTTCAATCACTTTGCAATTTGATTTGTTAGCCGAACTCAAGTCAGTCGGTGCCGCGTCGATCGAGTGGCGGCGAATGTGTGCCGTTTCGCTTCTATGGAATCGCTTTCCATGTACTTTGTATTTTCGATGACTTCGCGTTTGGTGAACAATTCAATTCAAGAGAGTAGAGTTGCGACCGTTTTGAAAAACGTCGTCCGGATGTCGTTTATTGTGTCGAAATTGGCATTTTGATTGCAAGTAAAGCCACACTCACACTTCATCCTGGCGATATTGTCCATTGCCATGTGTCGTAAATTGCATCTCGAAAACAATGCACGATTAGTGACAGAGCTGATAAAGTAGCACAGGAAAAGCGGACGAATTTCAGCTGAGCACCATTTTCAAATGGCTTTGAAAGCTGCAATTCCGATTCAAATAGCATGCCAACAAATCAGTAGTGTGGCGGCCAAAAAAGGGCCATAATTTGAATGGCAATAGACGTTTATGGACTGCCGTAATCAACACGGACCGATAAAACAAAGAATAGCTTTCTGCCTGTCAGCTGCCGAACACGAATTTCAATGTGCACATAATTCACGGTGCGAAAAGTAATTAAAGCTTCTCTCCCTCTCTGTCTGCTCCGAATAACAATAAATCAATGGTGCTGTTGGCGAGCAGCTGATTAATGATACGGTGAATTAAGGTTTATGGGCAGAAAATTGTCTGTCGCGCCAGTCGCCCATCGCCGTTGCCGTGCCACTAATTACCGTCTTGTGAACGCGTTGCATTAGCACCACGAGATCGGGACATCGTTGTCGAAATGCGCACTTCGTCTCTTGCTCGACTATTCGCGTTTAACGAGAACAACAACAAGCAGGCGAGTACAGAATGTAATAAACGCGAGGAGAGGAGAACACCAAACGAACGAGCCAAATAAATTACTCTGGCAAGTGATTTGTGAGCGTCATTTAGAGGTCGGCATTTTTCTTCTCAATTCTCGCTGTTTTGTACTTATTGTATTTTGCGGGACGGCAAACAATTCGCAGAAAAATTCGCCATGCTCGTGGTGTTCGTCTGACGCGAAACTAAATGAGACGAGACGCGAAGAGTTTAAATCACCGACTCGACTCTCGACTCCTTATATATCTTCTAGGCCCTTTCTTAGAGATCTCTCCTCTCTGGTACTGCCTTTCAATTATTCATTGAGTCGATGCTGTTGCCGCGTTCACTTCTCTTCTTGTCTCCCTTTCGCTCTCATGTTCATACTCACTTTTATGGTCGACACTTAAATGAGCCGTTAGAACACGATGATGACCGCAATAAATGTGTTTGAACGCGCGCTTTGCCGAAACGATGCCGAAAAACGAACCGAATGCAAGTTCAATAATGACTGAAATGTCATG
>JAGGCA010000523.1:13097-23672 GCA_022876805.1 Osperalycus tenerphagus | reverse complement strand
GAAACGAACGGCAATTTGGCAAATTAATGAAATGCGTACAAAACGGCAGAGCACATTCACAAATGAGGCTCACTCAGTGAATTATGCATGGTGCGCACACATGGCGACCACACCACGGTCTCTACGTGATCAATTGAGCCATGTCGAGACGTGAGATGACCAAAATTATTGTCATGTTTCGCATTTCTGGTGCTCGTGCTTCGCACTGTTTCGAAGCAACTCGATATTTAGATGTACGCAGTTTTTGCTGTACTCCATTTTGAGTGAGGTATCACCATTAAATCCGCCTAATGGTGGATCATATGCATAATTGCGCGCTTTATTAGTCACTAGACAAGGTTATTATTTCACTAAATCACTTACTTATCTGCCAGTTAATCACGGGCGCTTCGCATAATTTTCATGATAATAATAACGTGTGGAATTCAAGAATGTGTAGTATTATGATATCGAAAAGATTAGAGGGAAAAATTCAAGGCGATTTCTTAATGAACGGTCATAAAAATGAGTTATTTTCGTGCCATGTCACAAACAACCGAAATTTCCCAGAATTGCATCACTTAAATCTGTTTCGAGAATTTATTATTTTTTACCTTATACCGTATATAAAATTGCAAATAGCAGCTCTGTGTTGAATTGAATTTTACGATTATAACTTCCGTTTAACAATAATTTCGTTTTACGAGTCTCGATGCATGCGCGAATTAGATTTTGGATTGCGAGACGGGCCACAAGTGTGCGACAAAATCGGCGCGTCAGGGCATTACAACCATCAACATCAATATGACGGCGATTTGGCTATTCTCGTTTTACTTATACCACTCTCCTTATACCTTCAAGAATAATTTGTGATATTCACCAAGCAACGTTAGCGAGTTTGAGCATCTCTCATTGAATTAACCCGAATTTTCGTCTGGTGCAATTACAGTGGCGCGAAAGTGGGAGCAGGTAGAAAAAAAAATCTATGCAATTAACGTCAACGCGTCACCTCGACAAAAACAAGGCGAGTAACAGGATTAGGAAATAAATTTACGGCGACAAGAGCGAATCATTCATTCGTTGCGTGGGTTTCGTCGAGCGATACCTCTGAGAAGTTAGACTTTTCACCAAGATACAGCTTGTAGCGATCGTCAACGTTTGATGTTGAGCGCATTTTGACTCGGATTTCATTTGATGACATGGTTCCCAGATTGCGGTTTACGATGCTGGTTTGTCCGCCGGGCGAATAGATAAGAAGAGAAATTTGTGTGTGCAATGTCTGTCAGATTTTTACCTCGAAAAAAAAATGGTAAACGACGATGATGTATATATATTTATGTATTTCTGGCGCACACTTCGTAATGAAAATGTCGACATTCGTCTGATTGATGATCTTGTTTCTGTTTCTGTTCTCGTTTTGCTGTTCGTCGTTTTCTTTCACAGTTTCTGCTTCTTGTTACTTTTCTCGTCATGCACTTCCTTGACGCAATACGTTGCATTTATTTCGTTTACATTTCTACCTCTTTTTTCAGTCACTGTTTACTTTGAACATACTTGACGAACATTCTTGTAATCTGCGGAATGAATGATTAAATACCTCGGTATAAGAAGTCGAAGAGATAAAATGCGTCAACGAGAAAAGGAAGACGACAGAGAATCGGAATGGACGTTTGTAAAGAACGACGACCGGCGACGGTTTTCGTATCGCATCGAAACTGGAGGCGGGTGAAAAATAATTTAGTTCCATTTTCAAAGACACCGTCAAGGGTGGTCGTTTTCTTATCGAGCTCATCGCCCGAGCATTCACAACACCAACAGTCATTCATTGTGGCTGCGATCACATCAATCGCGGGTCGTGCATCGCATTCATTATTCTGTTGGTTCTTCCAATCGATCGACTGTCAAGCATCACCAAACATGTTCGAGGTTCGAACTGCCTCTCGTCAATCATTTGACGCTGTTGGTGATCTTCACTTATTCTGCTTGCACTTCTTCAGGCTAAAGTTTTCGTTTGCCTTCTGTCTGTACGCTTCTCACACATAGATTTTGGCCTCGCTTTTAATCTCAGCGATGAACTTCTCAATCTTAGCTCATTTCAAATTCGTATTCTTATGTATACGAAACGGAAATGATTAGTTGAGGCATGTGCTTGACACGGTGATGAGTGATGGATGCTGGCTAGAGAGAGAGAAAGTCGAAAGCCGAATGAAAAACGTCACCGACTCGAGAGCGCGTCAGGAGAGGAAAGCGAAATCATTCATCATGATCACGATGATGACAGCCAGGCGAGCGAGTAGTTCACCTGCCAGAGGTTCAGATCGAGATTGGTCGACAATGAACGACAAGCATGCCTGAGTCTGATGATGGCGAGCTGTCAACAATCGAGCACCAGGAAAATGAAACGAATCTCGATGTCAGACCCATAAGGTTGGCAAGCAGTCGTGATCGTCGATCGTCGTCTCCTTGATGCCAGAATCACAACTCATGCCTCTCGTTTCGTGTTTATTCTGGCATCCATCATCCGGGCTGAGTTCAATTTGACTTCTTTTCCAATCGTTTCTCTTTCGTCTGCCTGCCACATTCGCACTTTTCCATTTCTTCTCTCATGCTCGTTACTTTCCTTTATCGCGATTCCAAACATAACTCGATTTATGAGATGGTCGACACTCGTCACTTATACTTAAGTTAGGCAGTTAACATTAGCAGCGCAAACCATGAAAAAGATGTGACACCGGAAGAAGTAACGTTAAGTAACGTTGAGCGCATCACAACGCTCATAAATAAATCAATGAGCGTGAATAAGTGATTTTTATTTCGTCTGCGTGTTCGCATTACGACTTGACACCGTCAATGATATTGCTTAATATACGACACAAGTCACAAGCTTGTTAAATTATTACTTTTTCTTTTAGCATGGGGTACATGAATGTGTACCGAGGCTGAGTCGGCGCTGAGATTTTTTTTGGCGATGTTGCAACTTCTCGGATGAGACAGAAACAGGAACGGAAACTGTAAGAAGACACAAGGCAGACGAGCTAAAGTCCGACGATGGCGCGTTAAGCAAAGCATAGCAAATGCAGCATTTGGAAGAGTGAGTTTGCGAATTAATGTTTGATCACATCTGTTGTCAAGCAATCATCATCACCATTATCATGAACCTTGTAAAAGTTTTTGCCTCTTGTCGCTCTGTCATCGCTTCGGCATTCGTTTGTCGATTTAAAACGACGCTTTTTCGCCCTGCTCTCTCTACACTACTGTCGTGTTTGGTGCTCGAACAGTCCAAACGATTTCATGTTTATAGCCGTTCATGTTTCTGGTTATGTGCAGTATACGTACTGCGAACATCGAGCAGATGCAACGCGTCATGTAATGTGTGCGATGCGCTCCAAACTCAAATCAGTGACGGAGAAACGGCGAGGCGACGATTTACGACTGTCGACCGCTAACGCGAACGCACATCATCAGTCCACCAAACGTGGAAATGTGCTTGATGGCCGCGGTCGCGGGTAAATGGTGATCGCTGTCAGCAAACGAGCAACATCGACGTGAACAAGAACAAGTTGAAATGCTCTCAGACGAGTCAAGGCTTAATTGCGCATCTGAAGTAGTGCTCACTTTGCTGTCATTCATTTTGGAAGACTCTAAATCATTGCTGAACTCTTGGTGATGCAGAATGTTGATGAAGAGTTATGTATTTCATTTCTCTCGCGCACTCCGCGTCTGTCGTCTGTTACCGTTCACATCACTCGCCAGACTAATTACGCATCTGCCATTTAATTTATACATTCGAAAGAGATGTCTGCAATACGGAATTTACTTTATGCCAGCAGCCGAAATAACTGCTACTTTAAATACACACACATAAATTTCACTTCTTCTGGCTTCTAGCTTCTAGCTTCTCGGTTATTATTCATTTCGACGTACTTTCGACTTAACAAATGTGTGGGACGATGTAAATTTATAGCTCATTTAGATGATGACTGCCATACTTCTTCCCCTCTCGCCCTCATCTCGGTCATGTTTTCCGAACGTGAAATGCTTTCTTCTCTGTTATGCTGGCAGGATTTTCACTCAAACTCAAACTTCTTTAGCGTTCGTCTTAGATAAATGAGTGCCTCGTGTCGACAGCATTAATTTCATTGAGAAACGCACCAAGTCAGCACGAATGGCAAAACAACAACAACATTCGTTATTGGCTCTGAGGCTATAATGAATATTCCGGCGTAATTCACATTATCTAACTTGCATCTTTTCGTACATGCAACAAATAATTTATGCGCTCAATCTGATTTGGAGGTAATGGGAAATCGTAAGTAGAACCATTTTCGATTGTTTTCTTGTTGTTCTAAGGTTCGGAGAATGGCTTGAGATGTTTTTTGAGCGAACAATTTTCGGTTTCTCGATCATTTTTCGTTTCCATTTCATTAGCGGCATTTATAGATTTCTAGAGAATGTGTTAGACGTATTGAATCGCTGTCACCGAAGATCGATGAGCGCACTTTCCATCATTCATAGTTGGAGGTCGTCTCTCCCTCGTTCAGAGCATTTACCTATTCAAACGGAATTGTTGCTAGAAATGGCTCTGCTCGACCGCGGCCGCGGAAATTTTCTGGTCAATACGAGTGATTGGGCGAAAGGCGAGAGCACAACATGCGAATTCATGCATGTCAAAATGGGCGTCTTGACAACAGCATAAATCATTGGAAATAGCTTGCTTGGACCCATGCGTTGTCCGCTCAACTCAACCGAACCGATCTCAACTCTTCAGTTTTCAATTGAATCGAAAAATTGATGGTGTATTTCATCCGCCATTGATTACTCTGGGCCGCAGCGGTTTTGTCGACCGCCCGCTGCTCGGCCGTCATTCATATTACACTTGCATTTTCGCCACCGGTACTTTGCATTCTCCACCTAGCCAGTGACACCTCATTTTGTTTGTCCATCCAGAAGTGCCAGAAATCTTACCATCGAAATCGTTAAGCAACGAAGAAAAACACTCAAAGCATTCTGGCTCTGGTTAGCTCTCTTCGCCTGTCGGTTGTCATGCTCGGTTGCACACCATCGCCATCACCATCACCATCACCATGTGCGTGCGGCTAATATTGGACTCTCGTTGACCCCCAACTGTGGGACACATTCATTTTTCACGTTGACGACTTGTGTGTGAGTCTTGCCGCCTTGGTAAACGCTGTCAACTCGCCTGAATGGCGAAACGTCACCAACATTGCCATTGCCAGACGCTGACTTGTCAGAAGATTTCACTCCTCACACGACACTCGCATTAGCCGTTCTTCGTCTTCTGAGGTCTAACTTGCCAATTGCGACCGATTCGACCTCGACTCGCTATTTACCTTTGATTTGCCTGCCGTCATTTTTGTTCGTACACCATTACCACACTTGAGTCCCACATCTTGTGCAGTTAGCCATCGGCACACACGCGCCAAATGAAGAGCGTAACATTAAATACCGTAATGAAGTTAGTAGAAGGAGAGAAAGAGCACGAAGAAGGCCAACCAGTCGAGTCGGTCGAATCTCTTTGTACCTCGCTCCCCGCTCATTTCTGCTAACTGTTTCGGTTTCGTGGCTTCGTCTCTCTAGCCATTGTTCTCCTGCTGAACACTGTTTATCATCATGACATGTGTTAGGTAAAAATACTAGCTTAAAAAATAGAGATAAGGAGACATTATGGAAGATTGAATGAAACGCATAATTCTCGTTCCCATCGCGTAATGAGTTCCGTTGGACTTGCTCAGCGAATCAGCATGCTGGCAAATTCCACCTCACTTGCTTTCGGGTCGTCATCTAAATACTCGTAACTAACCCGCATACCGCCAAAGTAGGCACATTGTAAGAAAAAACAGGCGAAGGAAGCGATAAATTTAGTCGGAAATCTTGATGTGTTACGTAAGCGCATTCCGGCGCAATCATAATTCTGTCGGTGTGCATTTCTGTCGGTTTTTTAATCGAGTCGGTTGTTGTCTGATGATGTGACATCGCCTTTCACTGTCTTCTTGTCTCTTCTCGTCTTTCTACTTCGCACCAAGCAAGATTTGTAATCGCCCAATGTCTTGCTCTGTCAGCTCTTTCCTATTAAAAGTGTCATTCAATGGATTGACAGCGCATTTAGAAAGATGAGCTTCACACCATCCATAAGTCGCGACAAAAACGTGCCAACATATAGTCGACAGGGACACAGGAAAACACTTGGAAGGCATATTTCAGCTCGGAATCTGGTAGAAGACACGCCAAAATTCTGGGACAGAAGCGGCAGTGACAAGGCGAGGAACGAAGATGAGACAGACAGGACGCAAAGACCGAACTCAAATTATTGCCGCCTTTTTCCAGACTCGTGTCCATAAATCTGTGGCAATCTCCGCACTCTCGTCGGTGAAATATGCTCGTCTTTATGGAGTCGTCAATTATTCTGCAACTATGGTCATCAAAGTGCCACTTCTCATGGCTCACAGTGAAAAGTGTTTGCTGTTCAGATGCTTTACGTATTTCATTACCCGAGACGCGTACCTAAATTCGCGGTACGAGCTTCACGACGAATTTGGACCTGACATTAAGTTCTCACATTTCTGTCATCGACACGCAGCAAGAACTGATCCTCGACCCTTTATGACGTTTTCAGTCTTAGCGACGTGTCACGCATGTTTGGCGTTACGTGACAATCAGACGTCGAAGAAAATAAAATTGACAAACGCACAGATATGGAGCCAAGGGATGAAGAAGAAAGTTTGAGAGAAACGAGCGCCTCAAAGTGAAATGAGAGAGAGACGATACTAAAGTACTAAAGTGAGCATGTCTGTCTGTATTGAATGTCGCCAATTGCGACACACAACTGTCCTCATGACAGCCTCAAAGGAATGTCAATCAACGAAAAGTGCAGATGGGAGAGAAGTGCGGCGAGAGATGATAGGAAAAATGTCCTAATTCAAACTCAACTCGTCGCTGGGTCGTGCAGCTGGGAAACAGAGGAGCGGAGACAGGCAGTGAAAATTTATTATTGCAATTGTTTGTTTGACACGAGATTGTTTTGCTGGCGATGCAAGATTAAGAAAACGCGACATTTGTCAAGTGGCGAGACGGGAGAATGGATCGAAATTGGGTATAAAAAGAGCAAAAAGCAGAGAGCATTTCGGATCTCGCGTGTCGCACCTCGTACGTCGTTTCGCACACTTACTTGGCCACCCTCTATTTACACAGCCATATTGATTGCCCATTGAAATGTTTGTCAAACAGCGTATGAAATATTCGCCTGTCATCGTTCATATCATGTGTCGGAATAATCAGACTGGCGAGAAAGTTTACCGAATACAACGATCTGGAGCGATCTGAAGCGAGAGTGAATGATAGATGCGTGGCAGGCGCGTGATGGATGTCCTGCCTTCGTTCGACTTGAGACGTTCCGCGTGCTCTTCGGCCTTCCTCTTCTTTTTCTTCCTTTCTCCTTCATCTGCCATTTGGTACCACTCACAGTCCTCTCGTGACAAGTTTAATGCCACGAACCGAGCGAGTGTTTACATTCTGACATCCGGCTGTGAAAGTCAGCCGACGAGCCGAGGAACCGGAGAACTGGCTGTGATCACCGGTCAAAGTTATCGCCAATCGTGAGATAATCACGCAAATTAAATGTGCCGATGAATGATGCGAAAAAAGAGGGAAGAGCACTCTCGAGTGGTGGTGAAGGCGAAGCGGAAATAGTTCGAAATAGTTCTCTGCTCTCATCGACGACCCTCTTGAAATCACTTTTCGGTAGAGCTCGTCTCTGTCAGTTTGCACAATCGCGCGACATACTCGAACTCCTGGCAATATCCACTCTCGTCTCTGTTCTCTTAGTCGAACGATTTGCCACCTTCAGCGCCAATTCACACCACTGAATGGCTCACTCGTTATTTGCCGTGCCATTGATCAACTCGATGCAGAGAGCGCGGTCAGATATTCTGATTGGCACGGCCAGTGATTGTTTCTGCCGACAAAGTGGCCAATAAAGCGCGACACCGACAGACACGGGAACGCAATATTGTAAGGAATTACGTGTCGGAAAGTGCGAGATGGCGAATGAACCGATACGGACTCAATGCACCAGTAAGCAGTAACAGCACTTATTGTCCATCGAGACGAGATTGGTGGCTATTCGTGCCTCAATTTGTAGCCCATCTCGAGAAAGGCATCGAGTCGACAACGGCAATCTGGTACAGCTTCACTTCTTCGACACACTCCGAGTGACTCTCATTACAGCCTCTCATCTCGTAACATTGATTGTCTCACTCACTCTCGATGGTTGTTGCACATCTCCTTCACCACCAGTGTCTGTCACAATAATCAGCAACACGATCTCATTGTGTCGCGCGTTACAAGACATGGGGAGCAGTTGGCTTGCACAATGAGAACGCGGGTTGACATGACATGACACGTTCAACACAATAAGAAAATGTGTGTCAAACTTGGCGTCAAGCTATAGGTGCACCTCGAATGACATTCAATCGCTCCGAAAATGTCGAACTGTTTCTGACATCGCGCTTCAAACGCAACGTATTTCTGTCAATCTTTGTTGTCGATGCGATGCGTGTGTGTTCGGTCTCGTTAATTTTAATGACACTTCTCACCACAGAGCATTCATCGAGTGCACCCTAAACTTTTTCTCGGCATGTCAGCCCAGAGGAGAGCGACATAAGACGACATAGGAACCGTTCTGGGCCGCGCACAGCCTCGGCTTCGGCTTCGACCGTGATGACGATATTAGCTTGGAAGAAGTTTTCACGCATAATTGATGATGAGTATGAATAGTGCCGCGATCGCCGAACCGACAGGCATTCGTTATTCGTCGCCAGTTGGACTGCTCGCCATCCGATGCCATGCCAGCATCGGAGATGGATGACCACGATGATGGCGATGGTGTGATAGTTTGCCGATGCGGACCGCTCGGCCTCACGGTGCCGAAAATCTCGTGGCGCAATGATTGTCACCGTGTCACTCGTTTGACGTCATCGTCACGGCAAATCATTTTGCCCGTTTTCTATCTCGTTCTCTATTGCGAGCCGTCGTTTAGACTCTTTTCTTGTTTTGGTCGAGGTTTGCCCTCGCCGAGTTATTGATGATCTCCTCGCAGAATGACAAATCGGTTCTCAACGAAAACGACAAATCCTGCCAAACCCATTCATTTGGCGACACGGGCGACCGATAACGCGGCCAATTTTCTTCGTCCTCACCGTTATATTTGTGCGTTTCTCAAACATTAATCTGGCGATGTTGTGAGCTAGCCGAAACTGATGGGCTAAATGGCGACGTGCTGATAGTGTTCATGAAGCACTCGCATTGCGTCAACTGGATGCAAACCTGAGCAATTTAGATAACTAAGCTCTTTAATTAAATTTAATCACAAGTGAATCTCTTCCTGGCCATTAGTTAGTAGCTGTTCCTGACGAAAATTAGCTTTTCAGTTCGCACAGTACGTGACTGGAGCTGGATATGGAATAATTTATTTCTTTGCCTGCACTCTTTGTGTGTCACACTATCACCACCATTAGAGTAGTAATGCACTCTCGATCTGATTAAATTTGATTTATCATTATTACTCTTTCCTGCTGGTTATTTCTTCAGTCGGTCCGAACCGTGAAACCCTTGAAACTCGCACAGTGACATCGCGTCCTTTAACCGGGCCAATTACCACCGAAAAAGACGCCAATGTCGTGTAGCCATCCGAGAATTTCACTTACGATGAACTCGTCGGCAAATTTTTATAATTTTCTCTCGGCGCAGCTCACATTTCAGAGCATTATTTCTCGTTCTGACAGCACCTCTGACATTTGGACATTTCACATGAGCATCTTTCACTCTCACTCTCGTTTTCCCCCAGTTTCAGTCTCGTCTCTCTGTGCTCGGCACTTCACTACTCTGCCAGCCATTCTCGTTATAGTGAATGTCATATTTAGTTATGCTGTCAGCGGCGGCTTTCCTTTGCTCACACAACGTGATTAAACCATGCATGACATGCGTTTGATGCATTTCATACCCTCGACGACGATGACGGCCATGCCGAACGCGAGATGTGCCGAAAACGGTCGTCTCGTCTCTCCCCTCTCACCCGACAGTCAAGAGGGAACATTCGACAAGAAATTTAAACAGCTTGAAGCGGTCCTCGACGAGTTTTGACAGCGATGTCAGGCTCGTGATAATAATAAGTTGAGCGTGCTGAGCACATGGACGGGAGAGACTCGAGAAAAAAGACTCAACAACCATCACCATTAATGGAGATGGTACGAGTGATGAGCCATCGAATCAGAAATGTAAATCTCGTTAATTTGACGATGATACCCATCTCTGAGTAATTATTCATTGTGTCACACATTTGGCGTTGACTTCCTTTCCGTGTCGCGTTGCTGTTCCTGCAAGAGGTCCTCGCCTTGCAAGAGGTCCTCGCCTCCGCATGTGAGCAACTTCTTCTTCTCAACTTTTTAACTCCTCATCTTTATCAGCTTAGCGTTGTCTTGTTGTCTCTCTTCTTGTCGACTTCCTCCGCCTGTCTCTCATCGTTTTCTCTTGTCACTGTTTCGTGCCCGAAGAAGATTAAGATATGAGTGGATTTATGCC
>JAGGCA010000518.1:0-21561 GCA_022876805.1 Osperalycus tenerphagus | reverse complement strand
CATCTCATCTCATCTCATCTCATCTCATCTCATCGCAACTCGACCAATGCCTTGCTTTGGGGCGCAGAGAGCTCAGTAATTATGGCGAAGTGCACTCGCTCGCATCTTCCTTCAATGTCGAAACTCACAATGGAAATCCAGCGACGAGTCTTTCAGTTCAGATTTTCATCTTGACAGAGACTTAGTTGTGCGTGTTTTTTTCGTGAGCAAACATGCTGATTCTGATTCGGTCAGAATGAAATATCTGCTAACGTTCGGGTTAGCCAGGCACAAAACATAATTGAATCCATCCTGCATAGTAGGCTGGTGACAGAAATAGAAAATCGGATGGAACTGATCGGATAGAATTGCTGAAGCAAACGAGATGAAACAAAATACAGATGAAAATAGAACCAGGCGGATTCGTAGCAGAGAAAATGACTACTTTATCTCCAGATATTGCCTTTAGAACAAAAGACAGTCAATGGTATGTGCGCGGCGTTGCTTGATGTCGACTTTTTGTAGTCGGGAAAAAGTTTATCTTTTCTGTCCGTGGCTGACAAAATAAGATTGCATTCAGTTCTGTCGCAAAATCAAAACATTTCATCTCAGGCCTGGTCCTGTTCGTCGTTTCTCTCATTAGTAAGGAGAACCCCATTAAAATTTTAAGATTCACTGCAATCAATAAATTGAAGCCATTATTTCTCAATAACGAGTTTGTTATTTCTTTTAGGATTTTTCTCTGCCTTCATTTAATCTGTTGACAGTTACTTTTTGTACCGACTTAACGAATCACGCGCTGGTGATGTTTCTATGACGACTAAATTTGCAGCTATACTTTTTATTACATATTTGCATAATCATAGAAAAACGTCGTTTAGTAAACGACGTTTACTTTTGGAGAAGGTCCTGGGGAGTGAACGGCTCTCGTCAAAATCTACATCTAATATTTTCGAAATGAAGCTGTAATGTTTTGAGAGCGACTTTTCTGTTCGGTTGCCTTGAGATGCGCTAAGACAATACAGTGGCGAGATACATACAGATATTACCTGCTTAGGCAGGTAATTCCAGCGATTTACAGCAATGTTGATGTGTAGTAGTAGCATTTTCACGTGACCTGACTTCTTCTGTGTACGACGAAGTGATGTGGATTGTTAATTACGTGATACAATCGATATCTGCGTGCTGTTGCCGAACACAACGAAACCGTGAAATACACGAAACTAAGTGAAACGGTGCTCGATTATTTCCCGTTGTAGTCACAGACATGCATTTCATTTCATTTCATTTCATTTTCTCATATGTGTTTTGTTATCTCTTTCCAGTTAGCGAAGAAGAGGTGAAACACTGGTGAGTTGGTCCACGACCGGAAATGCCCAAACTCGTACCGTTCGCATGACGTTCGCCCATGTTCTGTGTCATCGTTTTTGCAGGTACAAAGGATTTCTGAAGGCAAGGTTTATTTGCGTTATATCTCGCCATGTTCGTTGCGTCCGTCCGGATACATGGTGCCGAGTTCATCTCGCTTTCGACGTTCGGCACGTTGCGCGTTTGTCGAGCTCGTCTCTCTTCGGTTGACGAGGACCTGAATCTCGGCGAGTGACCCGGTCGCGAGTAGTAGTCGTAGAATTCAGTAGGTGCGTTCTTGAGTCGCCTTCTTCCACGTCTGAATTCGAGACAAGTGCTATGCGACCACCGGACGAGTGACTTTCCCCTCACCCCTTCTCTCATGTGACCCACGTAACTTCCTGTCTTCGACTGCGCGCGAAGAATTTAATTTAAGGACAATTAGTGTGACATTGATGAATCGCTAAACGTAACGCGCGTCAAACATCGAAAGCGAGATGAACAATCAATTGGAAAGAACCATTTTCTCAAGGATTGCCCTGATGGATTGTTAACTGAAGATGTAAGATTGAAATCTGTCACGCATTTGAAGCAATGATAAATGTTTTGAGCTGTTAACTATCTGAAAAGGGCGAAAACTGATCTCACGATGATACGAGATTCGCATCCATATGTGAATACTGGATTTCGTTAGCCAAACATGAGAGCAGGTGCAGCGAGAAGCTAAGTTCGAGCTCAAATGAAATGCAGCAACTTCGTTGTAGTGAAAATCGACACGTTAATGTACCAGTTTGTTTAATGCCTATTGCGAATTGAAGCGAAGCACGCGAATGGGTGCATTTACGAGCCAAATGCGAGATAGACTCTATGGGCGAATTCTAACCTTCACCTAATAATTGAGTGCATGTTTAGTCACACGACTAAACATCATGCAAATGACATGAATTTCTGACTACGAAATCGAAATCAGCCTAAACAACGCGATAATTCATAATTTGGAACGAGAACGAAATTCACGTGCTCGACAGCTTTTACTAGAACATCACGCCGTGTAATTAATTAGTTTCAGAACAGAATTGGGTTGACATTGAACTTTTAGGTCGACTACACAGTGAGCGAACTGAATTTCGCCCAATCGGCACAATTTGACGACACGCACATTTGCGAAACTAGCAGATTAATGGTGTCGTTATTGAGCCTTTGTCTTCTTCTTATCCAGGGATTTCTTCACATTTACAAGCAATTTTTTCCAAACGGCGATCCCACCAAGTTCGCTGCTCTTGTTTTCCGAGTCTTTGACGAGAACAAAGTAAGCGAGAGGCTGTCAAACACATTCGAAGTGACAGCGAATAGATACTCACTTGAATTTTTCACCTTTCAGGACGGGGCCATCGAGTTTGAGGAGTTTATCCGCGCTCTATCGACCACTTCACGTGGGACACTCGACCAAAAATTATTGTGTAATGATACGACAATTGCCACAATGGCGATCTGGGATTGTGCACGTCAATATTTGGCATTTTGTGACTGCTACTCTTTTCCAGGGGCATTCAAATTATATGATGTCGATTCAGACGGTTACATAACTAGAGAAGAAATGTATGCAATAATCGATGCCATTTACCAAATGACGGGCAAGTTTGCTATATGAAGCTTGGTAATACCACGAACTTGTCTCATCATTTCTACCTCCCAGGCACACAAATTCACTTGAACGAAGGAAATGACCCTCGAAAACGGGTCGACGAAATCTTTCAACAATTAGACACCAATAAGGACGACAAGTTGAGTTTGGACGAATTTTTAGAAGGATCGAAACAAGACCCGAAAATTGTTGAAGCGCTTTCTCTGTATAACTTGAGATGAATTGAGCGTTGTGTTGATGCAAATTGTTGAACGTTCTTCCATTCGGTATCGACATCGACACGATGATTAACCGATGATGGTGTTTCAATACAAACGCATAATGACCTTCTTCTTTTACCAACATCCCATTTGACCATCATAGTCATCTGAGAGTATACCTGAGGCGTTCTCTCTTCGAGCATTACTCAAGAAATCTTTACAGTTGCAGATGTATACATCTTGTTATTAAACTTTAGAATTCTCGTTCAACTTTTCCACTTGGTCACTGTCTGACAACTCGTGTGATTTATTTATAAATAATGGAAAGTTTAATCGAAATCATGACTACTTTCGCGTTTAGTCAAATAATGACTGTTGAGCAGATCACCAGTCTCCAAGTCCCGCGGCCGCTTTTTGGTCAAGTTTTCCGTGTACGCGTTCGGCGTGATGTCGAAAAGTCTGCAAGCGAATTATAGGAAAAATCGATGAATTCGATTTACCACCGAAGCGATTTCGATTTACTTACACTTCTTCCATTTCCAAGTCGTCGTCATCCTGAGAGAGGACAAAATACGGACTGTGAGGCGTTGGCTGGAAATAGTAACCGGTCGTGATGAAAAAGATGAGAGTAGCGACGTGCTGGAACAGAACGTCGAGCCATTCGTACTGGAAAGGCACCGTGATTCTGAGTAAATATACGATGATGCGCGTGAAGTAGATGTAGCAAACGATCATCACGTAGAAGTGACGAAACAGCTTCAGCTTGCGAAGACTGACAGCTGCCTTCCCATCCGTCTGAGATGCTTCTTGCAGGTGACGAATCGACCAGACGACGGGAAACAGAATTGCACCGCAACAGAGCAAATCGACCAGAATGAATACTTCGCGCCACGTTGTGTGCTTAAGTTCACCTTCTTCTGATTCTTCGACGATTATGTCGGCGATGTTCGCGAGTACTTGCAGAGGTATGACTATCATGAATAACTTCTTATCCTTGTCGCTCAGAATGTGCTTGATGAA
Source organism: Osperalycus tenerphagus (assembly GCA_022876805.1). Taxonomy (NCBI): domain Eukaryota; kingdom Metazoa; phylum Arthropoda; class Arachnida; order Sarcoptiformes; family Nematalycidae; genus Osperalycus; species Osperalycus tenerphagus. The sequence continues at coordinate 17,370 of JAGGCA010000518.1, read as the reverse complement.
CGCCCAACCCGTGCCAATTAGGACAATCGTGATGAACAAGAGAGCGCCTTTCAGGAGATGTGTCACGTAGTAGATGATGGCCCACGTTTCGACTGGTGAACCCTCTACAGCTATGAAATGGTAGTTTATCTGAAAAATAACAAAATCGATTAAAACCATTCACAATCATCTTCAACGTCATTTACGCCATGGAACAGCAGAGACAAAGCTTTGACGAACACCAAAACGCCCATGAGATAGTGAATTTTGAAGGCATCCTCCTTTCTGTTTCGCACGAAATGCATCCAAACGCAGCCGACCAGGAAGAAAACGACGGACAGCAGAAAGTAGAGCTGTGGCAAAGGAATCTCTCCAGCCTGTACATGAACAATTAGGTAAGAACAGTTGGGCACATCAGTCGTATCAATAAATGTCTCTCACTTACTGACAAATAATTATCCATAAAGTTTCGTTCAACAATCGACATGGTCAAGTTGACGTAGGCTGCCGGCCGCAATCCACCACGAACTCCATAATTATGACAGTTGTGAAAGAATAGTGAGTAGAGACCTTCATGCTGCTTTTGCAAAACTTGCATGCTAAAGAAGAATGAGTACGACGTCTTGCCATCAACTGTCGTCACAGACAAGGGAAACATTTCAGTCCTGCATTTCTCCCCTGCTGGCACCACGAAACTGCTGTCAATGTTCTTTGCAGCTTCATTGGGAACTTGGTTTTTGTCGGCTGGCTGGACATTCTCAGGAAATGCGTCGATATTGCCCCAGCCTGCGTTTTCAATGTCGGGGTGTTCCGGACTCTTTCCTTCCTGAGCCTTCTCTTTCTCATCGGCGGTTTCGGCTTTCGGAGGTTTTTCGCCAGTCGCTGGAACGTTTGCACCTGAATCAATGGGGGGTTGTTGCTCGTGTTTTGCTCCTTGATTCGTGTCCTCAGGTTTAACAGGCTTGACTTCTTCGGGCTTCACGACTTCTGGAAGGTTTGCCTGCGCATTACCGCTCGACTGTTCGTTGAGCTTGATTGCAGGTTGCTGTTCTTCATGATGCTTGTTTTCTTGAGGCAGTACATGAGGTTCTCCCCGAGGTTGTCCATCCTCCTCAACGATTTTTGGTTTCGGAATCAGGTGTGCCTTATTTTCGTCTCCATTCGCTAAGTCTGGTTTAGGGATCACATTTCCCCGTTCATTTGCCTCTTTATCCGCTATATCCGTGGTTCTAGTGCCATGCTTAGAGTCGATCTTCTGTTTCATGTCTTTTTTGTCACTCGACAGGATGGGCTTCGCATTGTTCTGCTTGGAGACTTGTACTGGTGGCTTGCTGGTCGTGCCGACAACGATTTTCTGTTTGTCAACCATTGATGGTTGCGTCGCTTTGCTAGTCTCCGATGGCGCTTTATGAATGGCATCTTGACTATGCTCAACCGCTTTGTCAATCACTTTGTGCTCTCCACTGACCACTTGACCAACAGGATTGTCTACCGCTTTATCGTCAAGGCGGTGCTCATCACGCTTTACACGCGTATGGATTACATCAGTTATAAGTACATCGTTGAGACGATGGCATCTCAATTCGACTCTCTTCTTTTCCAGATTGAACTTCATCATCACAAGTCCGATATTCTCATCATTTTGAGCATTTTCGTTTAACAGCAAGCAAGTCTCCTCGTGTCCTTCCAGATAAGGCGTCAACGAATCGCTCATTGTCTTGGCAAGCGTGAAGCCAAACTAAATGGATAAATAAATAAATAAAATCCATGACAACACACTGAATTGCCAATCAACCAGAGGAACAAACGGAAACTGTGCTGAACAGGTTGACATACGGTGAGATCGTCGGTCTTCGCTGCGTACGTGAATTTCTCGACTTGGACATCGAGACGACCGCCGGTCAAGAACCCGAAAGTGGACACGCTGAAGTAACGTCGTGCATCGTTCTGGAAGCCGACAGAATAGGGATTACTGACGCGATTGGAGACCCGATGATCAGAGACTGACCTGCAAGACCAAATGATGCCTACGTGCTGATGATTGGCCGATGAGCAGTGACAGGAGAACGACCTGGCTCCAGGACACCAGGAAATACAGCAGTGAGTAGTTCATCGCGAGGTTGATGGTGACCAACGCGGCAATGAAGACATTAGACCAGGAACACGATCAGCGACGAGTTCGATTTGAATGAAATGTCGATAAATAGGTAATTAGTTCCGTTGGCGATCCTTGCTCGTGATAGAGCTTCGTAGATCTGTTCGCGTCTCGCCGCCGTCGGCGCGCTGATCGATCCATCGACCGACGTCGCTTCCAACCATTCAATTTGACCACTTTCGCTCCCACCGATTAACTGCAACGATGAACGACGACGACATCACCTACGTCAAGCGACAGAAGATCGTTCACTATGGCAGTCTGGAGGAGAACGAACGTGAACGGTTATTCCACTCGGGAACTACCAGGCAAGCAATGCTCGCAACTGGCTCAAACTCCTCCAAAGGACCTTCTACCAATGTCTCCGACGAGTATATCGAACCCAAAGATGACCATGTCAGTCGTGACAGGCAAATGGCACTCGAGGAGTTCGAGCAACGGAAGAAGGTCAGACAGATCACCGTCAGCACGGACGATGTCGAAGTGCGAGCCCACCTCAGACACTTGAATGAACCCATCTGTAAGACTCTTCGATTCCTCTCTCTTTTATATTCACAATTTATCTCTCATATGCACTCTACTATTCAGGTATATTTGGCGAGGGACCAGCTGACCGGCGAGAGCGATTAAGGCAACTTCTAGCACGTCTCGGCCAAGATGCCATCAAGAAGAGAAAGGATGACGAGAAGGGAATTGATGAGAAGGATCGCGAGACCACCGAAACCTGGTATCACGAAGGACCGGAAAGTCTACGAGATGCAAGGTTCTGGATCGCTGATTATTCGTTGCCGAGAGCTAAAGAACGACTTGAACGTGCTCGACAGCAGAAGGAAATTCCCGAAGCAACGAGAACCGCGAATCAGCAAGAACTCTACAAGAAGCTTCGCTCGATGGAGATAAATTGCAGTCAAATTGGTGATTCGCGTCCGATATCGTCATGCGTGTTCAGTCCTGATCGCTCCATGGTTGCCACTTCTTCATGGAGTGGTCTGTGTAAACTGTGGTCGATGCCCAATCTGGATGCGGTTCGTACTCTACGCGGACATTCATGCAATGTTTGCGCCATCGCGTTCCATCCTTATTCCACTATCAATCAACCGAAAAGTGTCGTTAATCTCGCCTCGTGCGGTACTGATGGAAGCGTTAACTTGTGGAGTCTGGATGAAGACGAGCCTCTCGGCAGTATAGAGGGTCATGAAGGTTATCGCGTCAGTCATCTCGCGTTTCATCCATCTGGACGATTCCTCGCCACCTGCTGTCACGATCGATCTTGGCGATTGTGGGACTTGGAGGTGAACCAGGAAGTCCTGCACCAAGAAGGGCACTCAAAAGCCGTGTTCGACGTTTGCTTCCAGTGTGATGGTTCATTAGCTGCTTCCGGAGGACTCGACTCGTTCGGTAGAGTGTGGGACTTGCGAACTGGCAGATGCATCATGTTCATGGAAGGACATCTCAAAGGCATTCTCGCGATCAACTTCTCACCCGATGGATATCACATCGCAACCGGGAGCGAAGATAATTCCGTGAAAGTCTGGAATATAAGACAGCGAAATTGCGAATACACGATCCCGGCGCATACCAACATCGTCTCGCGAGTGATGTTCGAGAAGACTTTGGGCAATTACTTGGTGACCACCTCATACGATAATTCCGTTAAAATGTGGGCACATCCCGGCTGGACACCCATCCAGACTCTGAACGGTCACGATGGGAAAGTTATGAGCATCGACATCTCGGAAGACAGCAAATACTTCGTCACAGCCTCGTTTGATAGAACCTTCAAACTGTGGACGCCTGAGTGAAGGCTGAGACATCGAGAAACACGCGAGTCGATTGATAAGAAATCGTGTTATCCGTTTAATTATGATCAGTCGATATAAAAGTTGTCGGTTAGCAACTAAGGTTTCATCATTCAAGTCTGGTTCACACAAGAATAAAATAAATACGTTAGTGTCAAGTGTGTGAGTTTCAAACTCGTTATATTAATGAGATTTAAAAATTTCATATCAGTAGAGTTGAGTCGTTCGATGACTCTTTGATCTCTTTGGTCGCTCGGGCGTCCGCCACGAATAGCTGATTACGCTTCGAGTTCAGCTCATCAATTCTGTGGACAAGCAGAGATGACAAACATTACGAATTTGCACGAACGAAGCACGCAAACCGATATTTTACCTGTCATAAATGACACCATCAACTCCGGCGATCTTCAGTTGCTCGATAACATCTGTAGAGTTCAGATGCTCACCCCAAGCGAATAGAACGAGATTTCGCGATTTGACAAAGTCTATAAGCGACCCGTCACGAATTATATCCTCGGAGTACACGTTGATGCCAAGAAATCCCGAACTCCGCGCAAAATACGTGGCCATGCGAATCGACGAAGTTCGCGTGTCGAGATACGGGACATGCTTATCTGAATCGCCTTGCGTCAGAAACAGAATCGGGTACCGGTTCTGCTTCAGGCTGACCCTGAAATGCGATAACGAGACGAAAGAATTGCGATAATGCTCGATGAGAACGTGCATTTGCGTGCATGAGGTGCTTACATGGTGCAAATGTCGGGACTGAAACACGACAGAATGATGTAGCGATTTCCTGCATTCTCGATTATTGTTTTCAAGATAATGTCGCAAAATTCATTGATGTCGAAACCGCGCTCCGCTTCCCACGTTCCGTCCTGCGTAAAAAAAAACGTTACACACACACATCACATTCAAATTAGAAAAGATGACATCATGAGAATTCTACAGGACTGTATGGATTGAATTTTTCTCTTCATGACACTCACTCGTCTCTGCATTGGGGACTTGATCTCGATGTTGACTCCGCAATTTGGATCGACAGCTTCGAGCACATGCTTCAATGTAGGAAACGGTTGATTGTCTTCGAGATCATCATCTCTAAAATCATACTCTGGCTTATTGACTGAAAAACACGCAAAATATGCGATGAGTAAACCTTCGAACGTGTACATGACCTGATCTGAGCGCGAAGGAATCCACTGAAACTCACCTTTCGCGACAGGACTTAACTACACAAAAGGAACACAAAAAGGAAAACGATAGCCAACGAGACCTAATTATGTATAAGTAGAGAAAATCAACTCACTTTCAGCATTTGAAGTTGTTCGGCTGTGAGGTCCTTGACAGGGAGCTGCAGAAATTCGTGATCTTGCGAAGACTTTTTCTGTTGTGGAAAAATACGGAATTGTTTTAGTCTAGACATCGATGACTGTATTCATGTTGCTATGATGCAATTCACCTTCTTCATGCATATGTTGACAGTGTAATCATGGTAAATGATGGGAATTTTATCTTTCGACAGATGCACATCGAGTTCAACCATATCGGCTCCATGCCGAAATGCATAATTGAATGACGCGACCGTGTTCTCCAGGACGTTCTCGACTCTACATAGATTAAGCAACAAAACGAGACATCGCGTGCGTGGTAATCATCAACATCTATTAGTGAACTACTGCCAATTCGGGCACAACTCACTTGTCAGTTCGTCTCGCGTATCCCGCTCCGCGATGGCCAACATCAACCTTGATGGGTTTCCATGTTTGTGCGTTGAATAGTCGAGGATCGCAGCCTTTCAGCGGTTTCACAATCAGATATTCAACTAGAAGGCACAATTTCCACATCAATTAGATCATTTGCATAGTTACACTTGTACGAACAGTAACAGTGCTCAACAGTATAATGACAAAAATTACCACTCATCTGTCCAACTGGTTGTGGCTTGTTGCCGGTGGTGATGGGCATCGTACAGGTACCGGAAGTCTCGCGAAGGTTACTCGGAAGAATGTAGCAGAACCCGAAATGTTCACCGACATCATTTGTCCCATTGGCATCGCGCAGATAAAAATCGACCATGAAAGCCTAGTTGCACATAAATCGAAAATACGATAACTCAGAACACGTCGATTAGGCAAATATCATTAAAATATCCGGCCGCTGAGGCAGCAAATCGGATGACATCTAATCTGGATCGTAATCTCACCATTTTTTCGAGGTCATCCGTCTGGGCTTTGAATATGACGTACTCGGTTGGATCGTAGATGCGGCCAAATGTCTGTTGTTGAAAGAACTGCCATTCGGTGTCATTCATAACGGCGATTTGGATGGGCGGCAGATTGTGCGTGCACTCGTCCGTGTCCATACTCATGCTGTCCGCATCGGGCTCGACCGTCGAGTTGGACACCTCCGAGTGCTTGCGTCGCAGGTCGATTGGTGAAATTCGGTACGAGAACGGCTTGTTCCGGAAGCGTCGCTTCCAAACGGCGACGGCATTGTTGTACAACTTCAAGATCACCGAAACGGTGGTCGCGATGCCGTTCTCGAACTGCGCTTGGTCGACGTTCATCGTGCGCGACACACACCTGAGAACGATTCAGAATGAACAGACGAGACGTGGCAATTGAAATTAGATAAATCCTGATGGATAGGCAGGATCAGTGGAAAAGAACGGATCAGAGCGAACAAAATTAAGATAAACACCTGACAGGAGAAGGTACTCACTGGACGTCGAAAACAAGAAGACGCACACTGTTCGGTGTCAGTTGGCCGTTTTGAGTTCAACTACTCACCGATCGGATGCCAGTGCATCCACTGGCAATTGCTTAGAGAATTATTGGTGAAGAGGCGATTAGAATCGTCATTTAAATACCTCAACATCGTAGCAAGTCACGAGATGTCGATCGGCGCGCCACCTAACTGAACAAAATGGAAATGCGAACAGCAGTCGCAGAGCGACCGTCATTAGATTCATTTTTAATCGTGTTTTCTTCCAAGGAATGCGTCATTACCCTTCCCCGATTATCTACTCTGCGTCACCGACGATCCGGTGATTGTGAGCGATTTCTCTGAAAACCTGGCGACGGCGTCCAAACAACAATCGCGAAACAGCAATCAATTTTGGTCCAGTCTCGGGCATCGCATTGCGTAAGTACATTAGTACAAGTATTATGATTGTGATTCGATTCGATTTCATTTGATTTGGTGTCGATCGTGTACCGCGGCTTGCCGATCATTGTCAGTAATTTTCGTTGTCAGTCAGATTGTTAGGCATGCAGGTACGAATGACAAGCGTGATTACAAGTTGGTCGTGTGTCGGTGGTGATTGATCTATGCTCGTCTTGGCCGTCGCGCTATTTTTGGCACTCTTCGATCGTCCACCGCATGCATCGTTTTAATGCCATCCGAGTAGCTGTCGTGCCCTTTTCGCTATCATGCGTGTCTTGGATCACGCATCACTTGATTTGTTATCGTCATGAGATTTGAGTCCAACCATTTGACAATTCAGCAACTGTTCGACTTCGTTGGCGGTTGATGAATCCCAAATTTTCTGAACGATCCACGTACGATATCAGAGTAACAATGCACTCTTCATCAATATGTCAACGTATCAGATCAGCTGATAAACGAGACTCGCTTTTCAGTTGGAAATGTCTTAATCTTATTTGCTTCCTGACCCATCGGCTAATTGCATTTCCGGGAAGCGAAGCTTTCTAGAACAAACGTATCGGTAGTTTAATTACAGATGGTTCGCTAATGGTGAAGACAGACCATATTTGTCGTGAATATTTGATACACATTTGTGCCCTGTCGATCGAAGAGCACGTTTGCCGCTCATCGTCCAAAAAAATAAGAAACTACGTAAATATGACAAGTCTTATATACTTTATTCATATACTACTTTGATGTTTTTTTAACGATCACTTATCGAGGAGCTCGTAACGGCGAAGGGCGTCACAATTGAAGTTGCTTTATTCAAATCGAATTCATAATAAGTTATGGAGTTGTTGTCAACCCAGCGACCTGTGTTGTGTCGTAAGCCGCGTTGAGCGACGTCGAATTTTATTTTATATTATTACCTAATTTATCTTGAAGTGCTGTTACAAGACTGTTGTCGCTGTTTCCTCAGTGATGTCTGCTTTTCCTTGTGGAAAAGAGTGAATCTCCACCCAAGCCAGCGTTCTCTTCGTGTACAGACACGCAGCATACGATCAAGGTTGTGTTCACCGACATTCTTATCCCGTTTCGTTGGCAGGCATGAAATTTCGCAAAATTCGTCGTTCAATTTGGTCGTCCCGACGAGCCGAAGAAGCTGAGCAGAGATCCACCGACGTCAATGTGAAGAGCGTGTCGATTAGAGGCGACAAAAATGCCCACGTCTGTGATCAGTAACGTCGTCGTCAGATGTGATGAGAATAATATGAACAATGCAAATCATCGATTAACCAAAGCGGGTCTATTCTTACCTAACCAAAGAAATTCTCTGCTGAAGAATTATGGCGAATTCGCTTCACTGACGATGTCTTTAGACTCTAACGCCAGCTGTGCTTTCAACTGTTCCGGTCACGGCGACTGTTATGACGGCGTCTGTTTCTGTGAGGTACGTTTCCGAAATTCTGCTGCTAAGATTTGTTAGCTCGAGCTTCACAAGTTTATTCTCATTTCAGGTTGAGTATTATGGCGGGGCTTGTGATGAACCTAATTTAAGTTACTTCATCGCTTTCTCAACTGTGTTCTACGTGATATGTTTGGTTTCATTTGTACAGCTGGTAAGTTTGCTTTCGTCTTTGTTCGTGTGCTCTTGAATTCCTGACCGCGAAATCTTGCAATTCGCGAACGCGTTTCTCCAGGTTCTGTGCATAAACTCCGAATTCAAGCGACAAAAACCAAGATCTCTAATCCGATCGTTCAGGATCACGACACAGAAAGCTCTCTACTTTTTTATCTGTATCGCAACTGCAATCAGAGGGTTCTACTTTTCATCTCCACATTTGGCCACAATCAAATGGGCCGGCAGCCTGATGAGCGCCTATTACCCAGTATTGTTAAGCGGATCGTCGTTAGTGGTCTGTTTCTGGGCTGAGGTAAGACTGGGCTGCAGATGTGATTCGTTTCGACAATGCCGCGTTAATCATAAATATCTGTTTGTGTTTAGGTTTTCCATCTGCATGATGTCAGCGTTGAGCGACCAACATTCTTGAGCAAATCATTCACTGGGTTCATCTTGTTCAACGTGGTCACTTATTCGTTGTTTCTGGCCGAGCTCGTCCTGTTGCAGTTCGCCAATCCGAGTGAAACTGATAAGGTACTGCTTTGTTTCTTTGGCGGTCTCGCTAACGTCACTTTTTCTCTGCAGAGCTTTTTCATTGGCATGTTCAACAGCCTTTATGCGATTCTGATGCTCATCGTTGTCGTGTTCTTCCTCATTTATGGAGTTGAAGTTTACTTCAAAGTGAGTACAGTTCAGTAGAGTTTTTGTTGCTGACTCCCAACAGGTATACTTTTTACGTCTTAATAAACTGCTATTATTTTGCAGGTTCGAGGTGCATTCATTCAAGGCAATTCATGTCCTGCCGATATGTCGCAGGTGCAACAATCTCGATTGGGTCTCGTTTCCCAAGCAGTGCTTCTTCTCGTAACTGTGTTGTTTTTGTTTTCCGAAGTTCTCGGAAGTTTTTGGAAGGATAAGTACGTTTTTTCTCGTAGTTCACTTCGTCGGAAATGGAACTAACTTCATTCTGCCTCCAATACAGAGTCCCCGTGTTGAGTCGGAACTATCATCAGATTATGTTTCGCATCGTCGAACTCGGTGTCGCGTTATGGTTTCCTTGTGTGTTGTGGAACTGTGTGCGACCCGAAAGACTATGGATTTTAAATCCTCGACGTCTTCTCAAGCGCGAAAATTCGGGTGATTCCATCGAAGCTCTCGGGCGTGAATTGAACGGACGCGAATCCGAAGCTCTCGTTGGCCGCGTTCCCTTTATTAAAAGTGACCGAAGCAATTCGACGCGTTCAATTCCTGACTGCTGGATTTGTTATGATTCCGACCGTAAGGATGCGGGATCATTAATTCAGCCGTGTTACTGTCGCGGCGACGTTTCCGTTGTTCATCATGATTGTCTCAAGGTTCGATGCACACTTCTTCGCAACCTTTGCACAGTGCAATGAAGCCCAACTGACTCGAATCTAGCAAGCAAATAGTTTTACTAATGCCTTCTTTTGGTATCGTTTTCCCTACTTTCAGAAGTGGCTCATCGAAAGTTATTCGAACATCGAAAATGTGAAGTGCAAAGTGTGCAATCAGCCGTATCATTTGCAGAAAGGATCCGTTTGGCTGCCGGCCGGTCTGACCATTTCTCATTGGTTTCAGACAGCTGCCATCTTATCAGTAATGTGCAGCGCAATCGCGGGCTGTTGGTAAGTACGAGTGTGATTTGCGCTGACCAGGCAAAGTGTTCAGAACGCAAGAGAATGCGTTGAGCAACTGTGAATTACATTTAAGTGTTCTAATGTTCCTAGCCTAATCGTGCAAGTGTTCGAGCAACTTTACGTTCGCACAATCACTGTTGGTTGTGTCATTCTCGTTGAGTACGTTTGTCTGAGGTACGTGAACGACCGACAAAATAACGATAATTTTCTTTCTGTAACAATATATTTCACTACCATGTAGAATGCTTGGTTTCAACATAATCTCTGCTTACCACCGAGCTCGATTCTCTGCCGTTAGAATAACCGGACAAAAACTACAATCAAGTTTTAATCTCAATCAGCCGACGACGAGCACAGTTCACATGATCACAGTGAGCCAATCGATCTCGAACCAGACCATCTGCACCGGTGAATGCATCAACAGCGACAATGACGAAGACGACATCATGGTACTGAAGGCGACAGCAATCGGTGATGGTGACAGTGATTTACACGAGAAATCCGTAATTCCAAAGGACGAGTCCTTCGGTTATTCGGAGACTATCGCATAATTTATCTTCATGTCGTAATTCATGCGCTTTATCGTTAGGCCCCATCGTAAGTTTCATATAATGTAAATGTATCATTGAATCGTGGTCAATCATTAGGTACCGTTTTGTCAGGACCATCCATCTTGGTATCATGATTATTAATGCATGATTTCGTTGTTTCTAATCGACATTAACTGTTGCTTGTTCGTGTCCATCATACGAGTTTTGATCAACGTGAGTGTTACGCTGTTGAGAATCGTTTGCGTGTCTGTGCGTTTGTAGGATTCGTTCGTTCTCTCAACTTGTCGTTGTCCTGTCCTGCTGTGTTAACTGTTTCCCGGTTTTACCTCCATCACTGACTGTATGTGTGGCTAGGTGGTGTTTCCTTCCAGTAAAGTATTCCGAATAAAGGACCGATCAATTACGGAATTTGTGAATTTTCATTGTACGAAATGTTAGCTAACTACAGTTAGCATTTAACCGTTCAGTTTCTTTCCATCTTTTGGCCCTGCCTGCGTCGTGATCGCCAAACGACACCGCGATTTGCATTTGATACATTTAGCACCTCATTAGCGCGCTGTTGTACTGGTGTCAGACGATCGAGTTACCATCGACACAAAGATGGATCACGTTCTGTTCTTCTTGTTCCTAGTTTTGAATGCAGGTAAAAATTCTGCGGATGGTCACGCAGCCATCGAGTCCGTTGCAATAATTAGGAATGAGCGCGGGTAACGATGTGTGAAACTGAATCGCTATTTATGACGAGTGGCAAATCGGACCCAAGAGACCCAAGAAGAAGCGGTGGATGGTGACGGGCAAACCCCGTGCGAGATGCAGAGGATGGTGGCGGCCAGCATGAATTGCGCTCTTGGGTATCTGAAGGATAAGCTCAATAACTATGTTCCTTGGTCACAAATTCAGTTTGGCGGGTTCTGCAAGTGAGTCTCCGTCCCGATTTACTCTAAATTTTAATTCACAGGGCAATTGAAAATTACATTAAATGTGTCAATGAGGCATCACCTGAGTGCCCTCCGATTTCTTTCACGAGAGATTACTTGCCGGAGATCGAGTTCTGCAACAAGGATTCCAAATTCATGCAAAGTAGAAAAGAAGCAATCAAAGAACTAAATTAATCGTATTATTTTCCATTTCAATAGGCCATCAGAAGAATGCGAAATGTTTGGATCAAACTGGATCGGATTTCGCGCAGTGCATGGCGAGGGGAATGCAATCGACCTGCTGGATTGAATCCTCTTGGATATTCAATTCGACAGATGCTGGTTAGTCAATGACGAGCTAATCGTTTCCGACTAAATGTTTGTTAACTAACAGCTATCTGGCACTCACTCGACACTGCAAAGAAAGCAACACTCAAGAAATGTGGCACTGGAGGAGTTGAACTACTGATTTCTTACTTTGACAATCCATGGAATGCAGTCGACATGAACATTTGTGGAGACTTCAATTACGATCCCGTACGATGCCGAGATCACCGCGAGAACAGCGAGAACATCGAACAAATGTTACAGAAAGAAGACGTGACCAATACCACTTCCAACTTGATCGCCAGCCTGAACTACAACTGTCTCGTTGTGTTCATGTTGACGCCGATTATCATCATCTACCTGAAGATGAGACCGAAAAAGCACCGCAGCGAAGACGAAGCGCCGCTGGAGAACCAAATGAGATGCGAGTTTCTCTGTTGTTAGTCCAACAAGTACTTGTATTGTTCCCAGAAACTTTCTTTTATGATATCGACATGCATTACTTTAATGTCCAGCTCTCTACTACTCTGATCCTCGTCGCCGCTCGTTTCACCATCCGTCCTCTTCTTCCACTTCTTGTCTAATTTTTCGTCGACAACTGATTCCAACACCAATGTTGTGCCTTTCTTGAATTGCTCTAGTTCATTATTGTAGTTGATGCCAAACTCGGTGAATAAGATTTCATGCTTGTCAGAACTCACTGTTCCCGATAATCGCTTCATAGCATCGACAGGTGTCAAAGGTGCCGGTTTGCGTCTTCTCGTCTCCTCATCTTCACTGATCACTACCTTATCACCTTCGTCCAATGTGTACCGCAAATACTGGCCCGCCAGTGCATAGAATGTTGTATTGTACAGATTATTGACGTGACAGTCGACTTGACGCCACCTGAAATAGTCCATCACCACTTCTGCCAATGGGTACTGAACGCATCGCGCATCGAAACACGGCGGGTACTGGAGGACAGTACTTGAACCATATGCTGATGTCGGGTCCGTGAAGAACTTGGGCCAGTTGAATACGAACGCCGAAGTGAAGGACGACGCAACCAGAGATGTGATTTTGTTCTGGCGTCGATTGAAGATCTTCGATGTGCGCCGCAGAAGGAAACTGAATTCGTCGCTCTGACCGTAAGCCAGAACGATGCTCGGGTAGAACATGTGAATGACCAACTTGGCCGATTCAATCATCAAATCCAGGCATCTGCTCACGGCACAAACAATTAGTAAACGATACAAACGTCAGCAACGTAGAGTTGTGTACCTTTTGTCGTTGGGCTTGTGCAGTTGATGATCTTGAGCGAATTTGTGAAACTTTTTACCGTCGACGCGCACAATGACGTAACAATTTGGCACCAGGACGGTGTCGGTAGCTGATTCGTAATCGCGAACATATTCGTACTTGGAATTGGCCATTCTGGAGAGCGAGGGGCCGTGAATTTGTCGAATTAGTGGGGAAAAGCGATGCCAGCAGGCAGTCAGCATGACGACATTCACGACATGCTTGACATGCTCGACATGTGTTTGACACGTGACTCAATTCCCAGGATCACTTCGAGGCCCATCCAAATCTGGCCACATCTCAATCCTTCCCCCTGTATTACTTCCATTTTCCGCCCACTGTCCACCATGGATGCGCCGCCATCGGTCGCGCTCGATGCCGTGCTCGTCAAGACCGCCACGCCATCGAATTCAGTTGATGAGTCTTCCGTGGACGCCACCTCGAGCACCGCTATCCACGCGTACTCGACCACGCACGTGTCTGGCTATGATTTCAATCAGGGCATCAACTATCACGCTTTATTGCAGACCTACAGGACGACCGGATTTCAGGCCACGAGTTTCGGGTTGGCCGTGGATCAGATCAATGAAATGGTACATATACGAGAGTGGCTCGTTTGTCTGCCAAGTTGCTGTTCAACGGTGTCTCAAATTTGTCCTTTTTCAGTTGAGGAGACGCGAGGAGAGTTTCGAAGATGATTCGATGGAAACAGATCCGTTTATTAGACGAAAAAGCGGTTGCACGATATTTCTCGGTTACACATCCAACATGGCTTCGAGTGGCGTCCGAGATACCATCAGGTTCCTGGTGCAGCATAAAATGGTTTGCGAAGAACTAATGTCATTGTTTATCATTCGATATATCTGCTATTTCATGCATTTTCTCAGGTCGATTCTATTGTCACAACTGCTGGTGGTGTAGAGGAAGACATTATCAAGTGCCTCCTACCAACTTATGTCGGCGATTTTACACTTAAAGGCAGTGAATTGCGCAAGAAGGGAATCAATAGAATTGGAAACTTACTCGTGCCCAATGACAATTACTGCGCTTTCGAAGATTGGGTGATGCCCGTGCTAGACGAATTGCTGGATGAGCAAAAGAAACAGGGCCAGGTTTGGTCTCCGTCCAAGATAATCACCAGATTGGGAGAACGAATCAACAACGAACAGTCGATTTGTTATTGGGCGGCCATCAACCAGATTCCCATATTCTGTCCCGCTCTAACTGACGGCTCTCTCGGTGATATGATTTACTTTCACTCTTACCGAAATGCCGGTCTAATTATCGATATTGCTCAGGGTGAGTTCATATGCAATAAACATCTTGACATCTTAATTAACATGAGCTTGACTGATAATTTGGACCAGATATAAGAAGGCTGAACACGATCGCAGTGAAAGCACGAATATCGGGAATGATCATAATCGGCGGAGGTGTCGTCAAGCACCACGTCTGTAACGCCAACCTCATGCGAAATGGTGCTGATTACGCGGTGTACATAAACACAGCCAACGAGTTCGATGGCAGTGATTCAGGTGCACGACCCGACGAAGCGGTCTCGTGGGGCAAGATCAGAACAGACGCTAAACCGGTCAAGGTCTATGCCGATGCGTCTATCGCGTTTCCGTTGATCGTCGCCGAAACATTCGCAAGGCATCATCACTACAGGTAACGAATCGCATCAATACTAGCGATGGCAACAGTACTTTATTCAGTGTTCATTCTCATTAAGCTTTCTTGTTCTATCTGTTTCTTTTTCAGCATCTCCAAGAAACTACTCTGACGACGCTTATCTGTACTCTCTGTAACATCAGAAGTGAGTTGGGGCACATCGGGCACGATCATTTCCGGAGTGGCTTTCGATTTGAGTTTCTCAATGTTATTTATAATGTGTTCGACACTCCAGTGTTTGTGCAATAACGCATCGTCGATGGTAAAGTTGCCGAAACGAACCAGTCTGATTCCAGTGCAGTGTGCTGACGACTTCATCAGGATACCGATTTCGTGAAGCAGTCCGGCCAAGTACGGCTCGTACTCGTTGATGCAACTGATTTCTAGCGTGAAATCCGGCGGAGCGAAGTGAATGCATCGCAGCCGGTACAAGATGGGATGCGTCTTGTTCTGTGCCGGTCGCACGAGTCCTTTCTCGGCCAACTCGTACGCCTCCTGACTCTTCAGCTTGACGCCCATCGTGCTGAACATCTGCGTCTGTTGTGCGGCCTGAATCTTGGCCAGGACACGGTCGAAGCGCTCCGGGCGGATGTGTTTCAACGTCGACTTCTCAATTACTCGGCCATCGAACATGAAATTGTCCGTGGCGATACCGAACCTTCCCTTGACTTCGTATACGCGCAATAGTTTGGTAGTGAGGAACTTGTGCCAGAGCGCGTTTCCGCGACCGATCATCGCGACGAGAATCCCGCTGGTGTACCACCCAGGATGCGGGTTCGCGAAATTCAAGCTGAAGTCATTCTCCTGGTAACGCGGGCCAACGACGGCAATGTGATCGGCATAGCTGGGCTTCTGGGACACAGTCAACGGATCACCATTACTGAGATCGCCATCGATGGTAACTCGGACGTGTGGCGGACGCGTTTGCATGAGATTGAGTTGGTGGCACATCTTGATGATGAGACTGCGACGCACCAGTTTGCATCCCTTCTGAGACGGCTTGTAGATGCAGAAGAGACCGTTTAGCAGACGGTAAGCGTGCGGCGCGTACTTGATCTCGTAGACGGGCATATTGGGGATCAACGTGGTGGCTTGATTGAGTAAACAATTGACGAAATCAATAAATGACCATAATGGTAGAGCGATGAGCTTCGTGCTCGAGTCACGTGATTGGATTTGAACGCGCGTCGGTTTCGAGTTCGACGTTCTCGGTTTGTTCGTCTACGCCCGTCGAGCCGTTCCAACGAACGTCACTTTCCAGATCGCACTTCAAGTCAACGTTCACGTTTTCCGACATTCGTCCCCCAAATCGCCGTCTGATCATGGACTTGACATCGTCTTCGAGCACCCGCGACATGATACGATCGGGATTCTGGCTGCTCAACCCGGAAACACCAACGACGAACGGCTACCCGCGAACTATCAATTCGGCCACCACTACCAAGCACATCGGGTAAGTGAGCCTTTTCGTCTGCACCACTGACTGGTTATGTACTATCTGCTATATCTGCATTGATGTGTTCAGGCTCAAGACCTCACCAGTATCAGTGACCAAGTCCGCCTATCACGGCGTCACGTTCAGCGTTTCGCCCGGCAAACGACGCAGATCCAGCTCGACTGGCGCTGGCAAAGAAGATGATGAGGTGCCCGTCATGGTCATTCAACACTTCCAGGCTTACCCAGTTGTCAATTTCGGCAAAGTTGTCGTCGGCAAGGGCAGGACTGTCAGCCTGCTCATCAAGAATCCATTCGAATACGACCAGACGTTAACCATCATCAGTTTCCCGAAGCTTGATAAGGGCTTCAACGTTGAGAAGACTTCCATCGAGATTGGCGAGCGATCCGAAGTGTGGATGCCGATCTTATGGGTTCCCAAAGAAACCGGCAGGTATCGCGAAGCTATTCACTTCCAAGACACGACTAGTTTCCGGTTCAAAGCCGTCCTTATTGGCACTGCTTACGTGCCCGAACCGAAACGACGACTTCCGTCTCGCAAGAAGGGAAGTAAGCTGGTCTTGCCACAGAAATCGTTGCAGCTATTGCCGATGAAAAGAAATGTGAACCACCGAAAAGTCGAGGCCAAGGAAACAGCTACAACTCGACAGCAACGCGAAGCAGCTGCCACCAAGATCCAGACAGCTTTTCGACAATGGCGTAGGAGAAGAATTTCGTTAGCAGAAGCAGCCGCTCAGCAGCAGTTCAATCGCTGCGTTGAAGATATTGAACTCCGGCTCGCCGAAATCGAAGACCAGTTGATGTCG